>BGPT01002623.1:51113-66113 GCA_003297045.1 Symbiodinium sp. clade C Y103
CTCCCAAGAGTGTCTCCCAGGAGTGTCTTCCCAAGAGTGTCATGTCAGGAGTGTCAAGAAGGTTTGTGTGAGCATTCGGGTTCGTGGGCTGCATCTTGTGTTTTTTTTGGCTGTATTTGTAGTTTTTTTTCTCGCTCCAGAAGCCCAATCCTGCAAATGGACAGGCAACTTTGATGATCCTACCGTATCCATGCTCATTACATCGCATAGTTGTTCCCATTCTGTCCAAGTGTTTCCTTCATGATAGGACTATGTTTGCTGGTTTAGTTTAAACGATTGGATGTTTACCAACGCAAACGGCTGTGTAAATGTAGGTCACAAATAGATGCCATGATGACTAGGCACCATTTGCCAAGTGCAATGCCTATCCAGGAAGGTTTTCCTTTAGGTTCCCACTGCAGAGGACCATGTGCAGCCCATACCCTTCTGTCTATTCCTTATCATATTTGATTTGCATTTTTTCAGATTATAGAAATTTTCGCAGATCAAAGTTCCACTTGTATTCCATGATACCACCTATTGGAATTACAGTTTATAATTCACGTACTATCTAAGCTCATCTAAACCATGGTTTTCCGCTGGTGATTCCCAACAGTTTCAGATTCTACACTTCTTCAGCTGGAACTTCAGCTGGGAGACATATATGATAGTTTCATATAGTTTCTCTACTTTTCATGGGATTCCTGTCCTTATACCCTCTGGTCATTTAGCATAGTTATTGAAAATGGCCCATAGAAATAGTGGATTTCCGTGGAATTCCCTATGAACAGTTGGGGATTTTCAGTAGCTATCTTAAATTACCAGAAGGGTAGGAATCCATAGCATCATTCCTTCGGGGATTCTCCAGGTATCTTCCTCCCTCCCAGGCGATCCAGGGAGCTGACGAGCTGAAGAACTGGAGGAGAATCCCTTGGAATTGGGAGTAGCCTTTTTTTCAGACTAAGCCATATGATCATATGTACATGTATATATATATATATACATAATTATGTATATATATATATTTATATCAGTATATATATATATATATACACATATTTATTTATACATATATACACATATTTGTACAGCCGCCCATACTTCCGCTATCTAGATTGTTTAGCTCTAGACTAACAATTCTAGGTACATCCTGGAATACCTAGATGTTCTGGGTCTTTGGATGTAACTATATATATATATACATATGTGTATATGTAGATATACATGTGTAATTTTATATGTATGTACATATATACACACATTTATGATCCAGAATTGATCCATAAAGTAACAGAATGGCATTGGTGTTTCTTCAAACAAAATCGTATACATGTGTCCATTTTTGACGGCTGAGGGTCAAGGAACTTTCCTGAGTCGGTTGAAATCATCAACCTGAAAACTTGGAGAGGTTGTCGTTCGGAACATTGGGAGAAAACTGTTGGTTTTGTCAACTTGGGTTTTCTGGTGAAATGCAAAGTTGGGGATACTAGGCCATCTCTGTTGAAACTCTGTTTGTTTATGTTTTGTTAAATATAATATATATTATATATAGAACTATATATATATATACATACACATAGAGTTGGTACATGTGTCTCTTTAACGACTTTCACGCATTCATTTTCCACATGTTTCCACGTCGTTTTTTCTAAGAAGTTACGGACTGCATCTCGCAAGGACAGTAGGGATACCAGTGACGTCACCAATTGCAGTTTAGCGTCACTCTAAATGATGGGAACTGGCTTGGGGTAAGCTCAAATAATCCCTAAATGTAAATGTTATATGTGGAATCAGAACTGAATAATCAGAGAACCATATTACATAGCATATATTAATATGTATAAGTATATCCCAATGGCTCATTTTAGTGTTCCCCTTAGTATCTTTGGCCCTGTATCTATGCCCCCAAAATTCCCAGTTCTATGGGCAAGGTTCAAGATGACATACACAGCACAGGAGTGATCTTGCCACCATACCCGTTCTTGCCAAATGCTCGTTTTACGGGATTTCCGCAACACGATTTCACCAACAACAGCATGATGGGTATCAAATCCGCATATCAGGTGAATTTTGTCGAGCCAGGGATCTTCCAGTGCCATTTCCAGTTGTCATAAACCGCTGGGTGATAACCTGCAGCCATATCGCAATCCCTGTGGGATGCTATTTTTGTGTAACGTTTCTCAGGAGTATGTTCCGAGTCTGAGTCAGCCTTGCGTCGAAGTCTGAGCTGCCTCCTTGCAATTCGCAATTCATCACAAAGACTTTGCGAAACTTTGGGGGGATTATGTAGAAGTAGGCTACTTCTAAGTCCCCTGTTTATTAAGCATCATATTTGATCCTTTTCCCTTAAATGGTAGTTGTGTTGGTATATCCACTGTTTTTTTTAAAAACCCGTGTAGATCTCTGGGTTTGAAGTCACCTTGATCTTGAAGTGGTCGTCAGTTGGTCTTAAACCCAACTTCTGGGTTTGGGGTAGATCTGGAATCAACCACCAGCAAACCGTCACCAGTACTACACCAGATAACTCTAAATGATTGAAGCCAAAAAAACGGATCCAGTGGTTCTCAATATAGCAATGTGTCTCATGTGGCAATTATAAACAATTCTTGGACGTGAATAGCACCCCAAGTAGAAAAACTGATGAGTAAAACTATCAGTCATTTTATTTTGGCTTCTTGTGTGTACAGGTTTTATCTTAACAATCGCTTGACGTGGCGCTTAAGTCGGATCGAGCAGGTATTTTTTGACTTTGTAGTGCCGCCATTCGATTTTTTCACAAGTGACTCACTATAAGTCACACTTGCCAAGTAAAGTGCTGTAATGTTGGTAAAACAATCATAAACCATCCCCCAAATCAGCATGAATAGGTGGTATAAACCATTCCCAAATGGGTGGTTTATTGTTTTACCCACATTACACATGTTCGATGTCAAACTTCGAAGTTTGCATGGCTCGAAGTTCAGGACCTGGGATGAGTTTCCCTGGTATCCCAAATAGTCCCACCAGCAATCTAGAAATTCACATCATGATTATCAAACACTTAAACCCTCTGGTATTGCCTAACAGTTTGCTATTGGAAATCCTCTATAAATGGAGGTTTTAATGGGAAAATCATCTATAAATGGGATATTAATGGAATACCCTCTGGTAAACTAACAGTTTGCTAGTGAAAATGGCAATTGAAACGTGGATTTTCCCAGTAAGAATGGTGATTTTCCATAGCAAACTGTTAGTTTACCAGAGGGTAAATACTTACTGTGAAGATTCTCCAACTACTGTAGTAAGATCCCCCAAGTCGTTTTCAACTCAGCCAATTCCTGAAACTGCACCATGGGCGGCAGCTCACAGTCATGGGCAGCCACGGGCAGTTGAGAACTGAATGGCCCGGCGAAGAGGTTGTGATCCTGCTTGCGTCACGGTGATTTGGGTGTGTCTGAAAATGGGATTCACATACAATCTGGTGATTACTGTACCTTACCCACTAACTAATCTAACTATAACAGTCATATGCATCATAAAATCTGGCAATTACCTTAGCCATTAATTTTCTTACTGGATGCACCCCCAAGTAGTAGAAGCTTCCATCAACCTCACAGCGCACCATCACCAGCGCAGTTAAACATAGCAGCTTTAGCCTAGCCTGCGGTGAAAAAAGATGTGTCAAGCAGCGGGGATTGGCATGGTCAGGCATGGTGTTCAACACGTTGCAACGCCCATGTACGGATGTGAGTTTTGCGCTCTTGCGGAACAAAGCAAACCAGATTTGAAGCTGCAAATAGATGGATGTACCCTGATATAGCCTGTCAAACTCATTCCTTCCGTTTACACTTGGTGGCACACCAATTTCGGGACACAAACGTCCACACGGTCCCAAACTGCGAGCAACGTGGCGACGACGTGAAACACCCGGTACTTCGTAACGACCCCCCTGCGCTGCGCATCGTGAGAAGGAAACGTGCCTTTGACCCAGGCGGAGCCATGTAGAAATCGTCTCTGAAGTGTTTGGAAGTATAGTAGAGTAAATGGACCCAACTCGAACCAGAAAAACTGGATCCCTAATATCCCAACTTGGAGGTTCATTGTAGCCGGCACCGAAATGACACATGTGAAAAAAATGATAGCAGCCAAAACATGGGTTGAACGTGTGGCGCTGTTGTTTTCTCAGGCCGAAGTGAAATGATGACCCTGGACAGGACAATTATGAAAAATGTCGTCTTGCAGCAACTGGACGAGAATCCTGTTCATGCTCCAACTGAATAGACAATTCCCCCCAAAAAATATCTGTTCTCCCCTGGGGTCCAGAGTCGGTACGCTCGTCGAATTCCACCCTTTCCTCAGTTTCATCTCGCAATTCGAGTTACCCACGTCCGACATGGCATTATGCCATGCTATGCTAGGCTGGGAATTCGTTTATAGCATACCTTTCTATATGGTATACTTTGGAAATTATTTAATTAGCATTTTTGTGGGCAATGTGTCAACATGTGCAGAGACCCAAAAGGCAAGGTAGAATATGTGCGAATCTTGAAAACACAAATAAAAAATCAGGTGCAGCATCACATGCACAGCTGGCACTTTGGCTTGGGACACGGATGCCACCCATAGATTTCCATCCGCGAGTACGAACGCAGGCTGGAACGGCGCTTTCAACTAAGCGTTATCCAATCTGTAAGATCTGTAAGTAGGTAATATCCTGTAATTTCTATGGTTATAGTTTCTATATAAGCACCTACTAGATAGGATACTTTCAACATGTCACACTTAGACTATCTTAGACTTGTTGTTTCCGGCCCTGGGATAGTGGAGGTACTGCTAGACGCCCCCCCAACAGAAGTGCGGTTCTTTGATCCGAATTGTGACCATATTCTTAACATACTCTGCGGCGTTTTCATGGCGCGGCATGACACAGAGGCACACACACACAAGTAAGTGCAAGCACGTAACGGCAAACAGTTCCATCTCGACAGACTTCATCCGCTGACCTCTTTGCGGGTAGTATTGACCATTATTGACCCATCCGCGTTCACAAAGACGACTGCCGGACAACGTGCGCATAGCCAGGGTTGTTGAGGATCCCTGACGTAAACCTGCATGGCAAGAAACGAGTTGAGCGGCTCAAATTCTGGATGTCATGACGGTCATGATCGATGCTGGAAGGGGGCACGAATGGGGGCACGACCAAACGTGAATGGGCACGACCAAACGTGAATAGCTGGCCTGTAATGGCTTCAAAGTAGCAACTTGAAAATGGCAACAGCGGACTGTAATGTGGGTAAAACAATAAACCATCCCCCAAATCACCATAAATAGGTGGTATAAACCATTCCAACATGGGTAGTTTATTATTGTTTTACCCACATTATACAGCTTCAACTCAACTCTTCTGAGTTCTGAAGTTTGCTCATAGGACGGAACTCACGGAATCTAATGTAGCTTGCGCGTTGCTTCCTGCATGTTGGGTAAGTCCCTATGTGGTAGCTTGACACTTAAAATACCAACAAAAACTTGTAAGATTGATGTGTGTAACAACATGTTAGAGTAAAGTACCAAACTTCTTTATGAGTAAAGTATGTCAGATTGGGGGTCACGGTATCCCATTTCTTCCCATTGAATAATGGAAATTATGGGCGACCTTCACAGCCCGCAAGAGTGCCAACACTGTGCTTGCACCTATGCGTCGCAAATTTTGCTTAATCCAGCTGGCGATGCTCAGATGGTCCTTTTGGATCCTTTTAGAAGCTCACGTCGGATATATCAGGATATGTAACTGTGGGATCGGCAAATGTTGCAATCAATTAACTATTATTTCAAACGTAGTGATTGCGTGATGTTTTGGGAAAAACGGGAAACCCTGTTGAGGCCGGGGGGGGTGGTAGCGATTCCTGCTGTACCGTTGTGATTTGTGTGATTTGTTTACTGTTCTTTCAACAAAATCCAATGTTTTTCAAGGCTGTAGGTCACGTTCTACATGTGTCCCGAATGTCCTGGGCTTTGCCTGACATGGATACTGCATGGTAAGGAAAGAGGAGGAAGGAAAGAGGAAGAGGAACCACAATGACTGAGAGAAAGGAAACCTGCTTGCCTTCTGCTTGCTTTCTGATCTCTCTTTACTGCTTGCTTCCTTGTTTTTGCTGTCTTGGATGCTGCTAGTTTGCTGCAGGACGCACACGCAACAGTCAACCCAAAATTCACGCGGCACTTACTGCAATGACTTTGCTCGGACGGAGGCCATGGCGGCTTCTCCAAAGACATTCCAACCACGAAAACTGTGACTCAAGTTCCTGACAGCATTGCACAGATTGAACATGTTTTACGATTAGTGTAGTTGTTGGCGTTTTGTCATTTGTGCGATTTGTGTTTTCGCAGGGGTTTCCACAGTCAGTTGGGAGTATGCCAACGAACAGCGGCGCCACCGGGGTTCTGTTGGGTGCCGAACTCAAGAGCGCACACCTCTTCGGACAAAAGCGGTAGTTGCAAGTCTTTCTGGTTGAAAGTTTCCTCGATTTTTAGACTTCTGCTGGCGTCAATCTCTGCTCGAAATGTTTTGTTGGGTTGGTTTCAATACCCTTTCTCCGAAGTCTTTTGTCTTTCAATTGTTTAAGTTCCCCCTCAAGAATTGCCCATCAAAACGTTTTTGAGATGCAAAAGCAAGCAAATGCTGAAATTGTGGGGTGCGTCAACGAATGAGCAAATGGATAGCAAATGGTTGTTGAGATGCCAATGAAGGGAAATAAAAAAGTCAACGCGCAACTGATATAATAATAAAATAAGCACGAAATGCATTGAAGAAGGAACGAAGTAATGAATCAATGAATCTGACTATGACTTACTGAGCAAATGAATGAAAGAATCAATGCATCAATGAAACAACGAGGCAATGAATCAATGAATCCCTCAACCAGACAATAGTGGAATCAATAAATCAAGAGACAAAACCATCAATGAATCAAAATTCAATGAGTCAATGAACCGATGGCTCAGTGAGTCAAGGCGTCCATGAATCAATTTATCACGGAGTCAATAAACCATCGAAACAATGAACCGCTGAACCTATGAATCTTTGCATCCATGAAACATGGAATCAGTGAACAAACCAACCGGATCCCCTTTTGAATTTCCTGTATAGGAAGGGTGAACTTGTGTTTGCCATAAAACGGTTGGCACGGGGGGGATTAATACAGACAAGTGTTTTCGTGCTCGGTTTTTTTAGGGGATCCTTCTGATAGAATTCTATAGTGATTTTGCGCCACGTTTATGAGAGTCGTGCTAACAATTCTTTAGCGAACCTAACCCACCTATATGGGGGTCATGCTAACAATTCTATAGTCTCTACATTTTATAGTGGAAGTATGGAAGCAAAAGCATCCCCCAAACAATTTCCACTACAGAAACGGGGGAGTTTGAACCTATCAAAAAACACCCTATTCATTTTGTAGGTGCATCTTTTTTGCGAATATACTGAAATTTCAAATTTCCGAATTGCATTTTGTAGGCACGCCTTCTCCCATGTTTTTCTATTTCACTGAGGGTGGAACACCATCTGGTAGGATACATAAAGGCACGTAGTCCTGGAGATGCCTTTGAATAGAGGAGCAAGCCTTATGAACCGAAAAGTCTGCCTGCACTGTTTGAAAGAGTATGCAAAGAGAAGATCACGTTAGAATAGAGAAGTGTGAGTGAAGTTTATGTTTAAATCGGCCACGTTTGAAACGCAGTGGTGACAACATGCGAGAAAATTGAACCAAAAGGATGTTCACTACAGAATGCGCTGCTGGGACATGCTGGGAGTACTTGTGTTCAACCCGTGCTCAGATTCATGAAATAATGTTGGATAATGTTGGTTATTTCAACATAATCGTGCTAACAATTCTACACTGGTCTTATGCAGTGTTGTTTGGAAAAACGACACCATTCTATAGCCAAAGAATTTGTTCGTGCTGGACAAAAGTATAGTGAACAAAATCGCATTCTATAGCCACAGGTTAAGTTTGAGGCCTTATAGCTACAGATTGTCGGGCACATCTTCACCTTGGTAAAGCACAGGGGGATCCAATCGGAACCAAACAAGGAAGCAATGAATCAAGGACCCCGTGAGCCAATGAGTCAATGACTCAATGGATCCGAGAATCATGGAGGCAATGACCAAGTTCTTTGAATCAACAAAGCAATGAATGATTGAATTAAGAAAGCATTGACTCAAAGGATCATAGAAAATCAGTAAATCAATGAATCAACGAACCACCGAATTTAATTAATTATCCATATTTGAAAACAGGAACGGGTGAACAGAACTAGTTGATGGTTGGATGGATGGGTGGATGGATCGCCTCCTCCCTCAGCTACTTCTGCCCGAGGCTGCCTCCCAGTTATTTTGCCTGCAGTTGTTGCAACTGGTTGGGTTTGCCGCAATGGTTTGCCGAACGCCATGTGTATTTTGCAGAATTGTCTCGTATGTTAAAAATTGCGCATATGTATCTGCCGTTCAGTAGGAACAATTTCAATGGTATTTGCAAGTTTTTTTTTGGTCATACTTACACAGTAAAAATCCCTCCATGTTCAAGAATGATTTTTTAGAAGAACTTTTGTCTTGGTTGCACACACATAATATTTCGCCAGATCTGGACGAAAAAAAATGAATATCAAGTTGGGACATGTAGGAAACAATGAGAAAATTGTGTTTGCAATCCCAACATTAGGGGTAGTGGCGCCCCGGAAACATATTGAGTTTCGATGATTTGTTCGAATGTTTGGTTTGATTGCTCGCTTGCCGCATGGGTGAGTTTTCTGCAAAAAATCGGTGCTGAACATGGGGCGATGTTTTATACGCGCCTATGACAACAACGAAACAGATTACAAATACCCGTGAATTTGTTCCTACTAAACGGCTGCAAATACACGTGCGCAAGCTTCACATATCATACACTCCTCTAAAATCCTGACAAGTCTTGACTTGATGAATGACGTTCGGAGCTCCTGACCATGCGAGGGGGGTGAGGAGGTGTAACGTTCATGCATCGCGCGTTCCTCGCCCCCACCCCCCACCCCCCCACATGGACAGGAACTCAAAACCCTTTGCTCGATTCCCGGCGAACCACTACGGTTGATCCAACATGTTGCAACCCATCGTTTCGCTTCCCGCAGTTAGCACTGTGCGTTGAGCAACTTCCAGCTGCAACCCCGCCTGTTTTGCTGCGCGCAGCCGTGCCCATGCGGTTTTGTCCCAGCCGGTTACAAACCGGCATAGCAAGATCGTCGCACCAATCAAGGAACATGCTCGGTTTGTAGGAATTTTTGTTTCGAATGTGAATGTGACACCACAGTCTGGTGCGCGTCCTGCCGACCTAGTCCCTGCCCTGTCAATTGTTTAACCTTTTCAGGCTAGACGCGAGTTTTCGCAATAGTCCTGCGCGTTTTTTTGTTGATAACTTTCCCGGACGGAGCCGCGGAACCGTTGCAACAGAGATTCCATTTCGGCGACCACGGACGCCTTCCTACTCTAAAAAACGCATGGTTTCGCGATGTTTCGCACTGCGGATGTCTTCACCTTTTGTATCTGGGCATGATGGGTGTTTCTTGGTGTACACACATGTACACACTGGTATGGCATCAACTTGGCACTACCAAATGGTTGGGTATCAGTGGTATATTATGGTATATCTTACCCTGGTGTAGGTGGAAGGATAGAACATCTTTGAAAGGATTTGGCCCCCCGAACCCTCCCAAACGTTAGCCATAGGAACACTAGCATTCCACCCCAGCATGGAGATGACCCCGCCATTTGTAAAGGTCAATCTATGCATCGCCAACTTGTAAGGATATGTGTGTGGAACCCCTTCCAAAAACCTTTTGTAATGGACAATGTGGAAAAATGTGCTCGACTTTCCTTGCCTGCCCTTTGCTTGCGTGCAACAAAAATTGTGATGGTATAAAAACGTTCCTGTTACAAGATGCGGAGGTACAAAAAAATGAAGTTGTCATGTTTTCTTCCACACGGGGACTCCGACTTCGCCAGTTTTGGCCTTACAAAATGGTTGTTTGACATCTCCGATTTTTTTGAAAACAATTTTGAAAATCAACGTGTCTTATCTTATAACAATTTCTATATAAAATGGTTCCTCTTTTGAGTGTTTTGTTGGGTTGCTGACCCTTCCATCTTGTATTCGGAGGTTTCCATTATGCTGATCCATTTTGTGGGCCAAACCTCCAGCAGACCAATTTATACCTATAACATCCTATAACAAGGGGTGCTGCGACCCCTGGGCCAAAGTGCCAAGGGGACTTTAAAACCATTTGCTTAAAACAAGTTACACATATTCTCCGGACGTCAAACAATGGCAGAAAAACAAGTTAGCAGATGCCATTTTGTCGTTTGCACACTGGGGTGTTTGAATCCTTGGCAAAAGATGCCGAAAATTGACAATCATGCCGTGGTGAGCAGAAATTCGGTTCCGTTGGCCTCGGCGGCCATTTCGTTTGTCAACGGCGGTTCAGATGAACCAGGTCGCGACTAACTGGAACCATTTTTTAAGAAATAGTTTTCATGTTTTGATGGAGTCATGTTGGTCCCGCACACTTGTAGTCAAATTAGGATTTCTACCAAATGAATCCAAATGAAATGGAATAGGTCGATTAGTCAATTTTTTCGGTCGCCCAACATATCCACACGAAAATGTTCGAATTTTATGAACCAAAGCACTACCATCTAATAGCGAAATTCGACCATGCATGTGCATCTAGGAGGGTTTTAGGCTATGCGGACCGTCTCACTTTTTCAAAATAGTTGCACGGCACTTCAGTGCCCCACCCTTTTCTGACACAGGGATATCAGGGATCTAGGTGGCATTTTTCCCAATTGTTTTTCTGTTTTATGCAAATATTGTATGTCATTTTTTCTGACATCGTCGTTGCTGCAGATTTAAATTTTATTCCGGGATTTTGTTGACGTTTGCTTAAGAGTGCACCGGGCTTTTAATAGCATTAAACAAGACATTTCAGCTGGCATTGTATCTGGCATTCCATATGCCATTTCATTTGGCCTTTCAACTGGCATTGTCTCAGGCATCGCGCATGGTAATTTATCATTTTTCCGTTTTTTTTGAAGTTTTTGATTTTCGTTCCAATTGGGGTATGATTTGTTACTTTCATTTGGCGTGTGGTTCCATTTTTTTGGCATGGCAAGTGGTGGCAATCATATTTGCCAACCCGCGTTTTAGTGGCCAAACGGACCAAAATTGTTGGAAAGTTCTGCTCCCAACATGACTCCCCTCCATGCCAGGTACATATTGTTTTTTCCCGTGCTGGCCTGGGAAGAAGGATTGGAAAAACACCTCGGGAAACAAGTGCGAAAACAATGAGCGAAATAGTTGCAAAAACAACTTTGAAAATAATGGGGAGAACCAGCGAAGCAATTACCTTTTTTTGGTGGGTTTTGCATGATTTGTTGGAAATTGCTTCCAAGGAAACTTCGCACCCGAAAAACATAAATCAATAGGGCTGTATTTTTAATCTCGATTAAAAAGAATCTTGTATATATACGGAGTGAAATTGTTTCACTGCACCTGACGCTGGATTTGAATGCTGGATGTTTTTACGTAACACTAAAGGTGAGACATTGTCCGACAAGATCTATTCTTTCCCTTTTGCTTTCCTGCGACTGTTGGGCAATTCCGTTTTTTTTCTTGTAAGGAAATATAACTATGTGACATGCGATGCCGTTTAGCTTTCTTTTTGGCAAACATTCCTAGCGTGAGTCTTAAGATATATGACAACAATTGCTTTGCAACTCTTCACGCCTATGCGAAACGAAGGCTTGGCGGTAGATCCGCGCTAGAACAACCGCCCAGAAATATGCACTTGCATGCATTTGCTATGTGGTCAGTACACTGTATTGGGTAACCCGACAGCATTGTGTGCTTTATATACGGGAACGATTGGTAACATACCTGACGGGCGGCGGAAGCATTGAGGCTATGGGCTGTGGACTCTGCGTTGTTGGACCAAACAGAAGAACATTGCGATGCAAACCAGTGATTCCAGTAGCTCTGGCAGCTCCAGCTAAGAGAACGGCGTTTTGGCATGTTTTGGCTACGTTTGCAAGATTTTTACCCAAATTGATTTTGACATTTTTCTTCACTCATGTTTGATGCCTGTTGGCCAACACAGGTGAAACAAAAAACAACAATTCAAGTAAGTAGGAAAAAAAATTAGAAATTCGAAAAAAAAAATTAAACAATTAGCTTCGAAGGCCACCAAACCCGCGCCCAAGATAATCAAAACCTCAGATTGAATTGTTTTGCAAACTGTTTTTTTTTTTCAGGTGTTTTCTACACGATTTTTTTTTCCTGATTCTTTGTCCCAGCATCCTGATCAGTGACAAATGTTTTTAATGCATCTTTGAATGAAAAAATAAGGTCTGCGGTCAATCAAAAAAAAATTGAATGGTTGAAACCACATGGAATTGGAACTCGCCCACATGACTGGCAGGCACTTGTGCATGTTGCGTTTTTCATTGACACGCGGCAACGTCAAAAAAATCCAGCGATTAGATTTCGAATGTTTGGGACAAAAGGAGAAGGTCAACATGAGGCCAAAGAATGCAAATGCTTCAGGACCACCAGCATGGACTATGCGATCAAATCAAAATGCAAACGAATATTTTTGTTGTTTGGTGATTCAAACAATTTTTTTTGTGGAGTAGATTTCCATTATTTTTTAAAAAGTGTGGATTTTCGATTCGATATAAGATCGGGTTCCCGCCGCCGACCACGGACGTTGTCCGTATTTGTTGGTCAAACCGTGTCGAACCAACCAGTCGCTGTCATGAAGACCGGCAACATATTAAACAAAATAGCCCAAAAACGGACGGCGATCACCAACGTTGCAATGGTCGAACCGATGAGTTGTTCCCGGCGCCAGGTGCCAAACGAAACAAGCGAACACTTTGAACAAAACTATGTCAGTACGTCACAAAAGTAACCATGTTGCATCAAGACAAAATGCCTACAATGCCGTGCCATTGTTTATCCCAAGCAAAATAACGCCCCACACATGGCAAAAAGTGAGCAGGTTGGTCGAAATTTACATGGATTCATTATTTGGCACCTGCGACAAACGTTCTGTGTCCTCAGCTACTCGAGTTTCAGATCGTATTTATATGTATTTATCAGTCTTTTAAGAAACAAAACCATACCCAGAAAAAATTGCGCGTTTACATATCATTTCTTGGTTTCCGTGCTTTGGCACACATGGGTTTCACGGGAGTTGACAACACCATTCAAGATTCACTGTGTACGAACTTAGAGCCGGTTTAGCATCATGTTGGAGGAATTATGTTGCCCGCACAATTCTATTTTTTGGATTCAAGACGTCGGCTGTAGGATTTATAAGAATGTTCCCAAAATCCATGGCCAGCAATTGTGGCAATTTTTGTTTAGCACATGTTTTGGCATTAGATTTTCATTTCTGCGCGTGCGTTGGCGCGCATGCTGGTTGCGGCAACAATTGTTCGAGCGTTCCGGAAACAACCGTGAACCGTGTTGTTTTTATTCCAACATTTTCCGCATAGAAAAACAACATCACAACCAATTTTTCAATATTGGTTTGAATTCCTACATGTCGTTCTATCCGTACAAGTGCATAGCCGCGCCCGCGATGTGCAGCCCTTCGTTCGCAAGTGGAAACTGAATAACGCGTAGGGCAGCGCCAGCATTTGTTGTAACACGTTTCCACCGGCGCTGTGTTGTTGAAAAAAATATGAGTTGCATCGGGCACTTCATTCCAAATGCCACGTGCAAACTCGGGTCCTATCCCTTTTTGGTTGGAAGAAGGTCAATGGCAATGTTTGAGGCTTAATATGTTGGAGCCATGTCGCTTGCAGCTGGTGCCATGGCAATGGCACATCGTCGTTGAAGGGAAACAAAAATCACGTCTGGAAACATCAAGATGGGTAACACAGCGTCAACGTCAATGTCAGTGGGCCGCTACTGTGGTGCTATGCGGTCATTGCGCCGGTCGCTTTGCCCGCACCAAACATATATCTCCACCTCCTGTGATTCAAATTTGTTGAACCGACGCATGAACAACATTATTCAATTCATTTTTTGGCTTTCCCTGCATCAGTTTGGGCACATGTCCGTGCGAAATTTAAGGCAATTCAATTTAACATCTTACATGATTTTGTGGCGGCTTCGATTTGCAGGGGATTCGGGAATTCGTGAAAAAATGCACAACAATTTGAGTCCCTGAGTCAAGGTGTGCAAGAAACATTTGCTTTTAGCCGAGGTAAAATCTGCAAGAGAGCGGGGGCAAAAGGCATCGCAACCTATGTTCGCAGAGCAGAGGTGCGGACTGGGGGAATTTGATGATGTAGGGCACGTGTGCGGACGTGATTTCCTCAAATTGTTCGGTTTTTTTTATTTTTTGCCTGTGTGCCGATTTGTGGCTGATGTTGTCATTGTTTGCGTTCATTTGGCTGATTGATGTTGGTATCTGTTGGTCCCCGTTCATGTTGTACTGTTCCCTGACCATCACTCCATTCGGATTTTGCTTGGAATGTAGCACAACTACAGCGGATGGTTTCACAAAGAAAAATGAAAATGGAACACCTTTGGGTCCAGTTCTGGCAGAAAACGCGAAACTCGCCACCGCCATACAAGATCAAGCATTTGTTTCCACAGGATGGTTTTCCAGAATTGGCGCAACACTTGGACAATATCAACTACGACGTGATGGACGTGCGACTTTTTCGCAGCAATAGTTGTTTGTTGTGAGAAGTGTTGTCATGGCTGAATTTTGGTCCAAATTGGTGGATCTTGCAACCCAATCGGCATATTCCTGCAAGTTTTCTCACTCACATCTTGGTGTGCAAAACTGTGTGTGTGTGTGTGCGTTTGATCGCTGAGGCCCGTGCGAGCTGGCCAGTGCATCATCAAAATCAAACGAAACATCGTCACTTTGGCAGCAGTGCTATTTCATGTGGCAATATCTGGCAACAATTTCCTAGAACCGGCAGGATCGCAACCA
>BGPT01002623.1:71113-77833 GCA_003297045.1 Symbiodinium sp. clade C Y103
TCTCTCCTTGGGCTCAGGACACGTGTGCGCTCTGAAGCCTCAGCCAAGATGCCTGGCAGATGCATACCAGCAACCATTGCCATTGCTTCAGGAAAGCTTTCTGGTGATATCGAAACAATTGTTCTTTTTTTTTGGGGGGGGGCGGATTTGGAATACTTGAACTATTGATACGGAATGGCCTGGTGAATCAACGGTGGTCCTTCAGGCAATCTGCGGGCCGTCGCTGGGGCGCCCTTCGAGGCGCGCGAAAAAATGGAAGGGTAGTGGGGATCAGCTGGCCCTTCTGTAGCCTCAGCTCTGATAGGATGACCTAGGATATGTCATGGTGTAAAACAATTGGGCGAACCAAATTGTTGTTTGCAGATTCTTCTGGGTATTTCTGCATTGAAACTGGAAAGCTTTCTATTCTTGCATTGTGTCTTTTAATTTAATGTGTTGGCATGAAAGATGTGGAGGGCCTTGGCATGAATTGTTAATCCACACCCGATAGAAGAAAGCTACCACCAAGCCCTAAAAAGGTCAAAGCCTTGTGTAGCTGAGAACTTGGGGCAGATGCTAGGTGTCCATGAAATATAATAGGTGGTAGGTGGTAGGCAACGCAGTTGGTTATCCTGGCCGATGTGGACTTTGTTTGATCCTGGGAAACTCAATACTATGCTGCGCGCTCCTCCCAGTTGTCTGCTCTTCCGGTACAATCTTTACTGCGTAACATCCACGATTGCTCTTTGTTAAGCCACAATGTGTGTCGGGTAAGCCTTAATGTGTGTTGATGCACCATGATTAAATCCTTTATCACAACGGCTGCCACCCACCTATTTGTTGATTGGAAGAAACATTGGTTTGTTCAATCCCAAATTTCCATGGTCAAAATCTGTTTCTTGCTGGTTGAAACCGGATTCTTTTCCATGTCAGGTTTTGAATGGAAGCTAGGCTCCGGTGGTGCTGCTGGAGGCTGGCAGTTGCGTGGTGCAGGCCGGTCGAATCCAGGTTCGTCTGGTCCTGACGAAAGCCTGGCGGGTCGGATGCCATTGTCATGTTGTTGTTCCCAATGTGTCAACCAAAGCACACAAATCCATCTCCGGATTGCCAGCAATTTCTTCTTCATTTCTTTCAACCACATATGCCTGCAGCTATCGCAGCTTCCATTGGATCTTCCAAGCACCGACTGCCACGCACTTCGCAGGGGCCTTGGATGGCTGGAGCCTCACCACAGCAGAGCTGCAGCAGTGGGCGACCAGCGGGCGCCACATGCCGGTGCTGAGCCTTCGCGGGCAGCATGACTTTGTGACGGAGGACGGGGCTGCTGGAACTGGTTTTTTCATGTCGATCGGCCATGAAACAAATGAATGCGGTACATTGCGGTATGAAAAAGCGATATTACCACAAGAACCAAACATAGTTTTATCATGTTTTTATAGCAAACTTGCTGGAACGGATTTATTCATTTCATGGCCCATCTAACACCATCTAGGTCTAAGCATATTTCGAACATATGTTTGGAAGCAAATGTCGATATGCATTGTTTGAATTTGTATATATATATATGTGTGTGTGTGTGGTTCATTGTGCAATGAGAAAAAAAGGGTTCATAACCAGACATGATGATAGCCAACAATGATTGGACGTTCACCCGAAACGCGTCCTGAAACATAGGCAAACCTTTGAAGGACTGTGTTGAAGCATGGCGGGCCCTAGCCCAGCCAGATGGCAGTGGCTTCACGGAAGATGTGTTGGGCGGCTGCGGTCACAACGCCCATCTGGAGGCACGACGGGTTGGACCACCAATTTCAGTAGTTCAAACGATGAATTTCCATGTGTATCCAGAACATACAGGCGTTAGTCGTTTTTTGCTGAAGGCGGATGATTTTTTTGTTGGCTGCTGATTGCATCTAATATAAGAGTCCCCCAAAGCATCGTCAGTGGGCAGATTTATTTGTCTTACCTTGCGCAGGTAGAGACAAAAATCCCATGAAGTGAGAGAAATTGTGCGGAACTAGTTGTGAAATAGCATGTACATAGCACTGTGCACCCTTTCATGCTGGCAGCTTTGGTCCTGTCTTTTGTACGTTTCTTGCAATTTGAAATGCACTTCCATTTTGGCTCAAGAAAACAAGCGTCTTTCAGCTTATCATTGAGGTGGGTCTGGTGGAGGTTGTCCGGGTCCCACTCAACAGAACTGTGCGTTTTTTTTCTGCCATCTGCCATTTTTGTTGGGATTTTTCTCCCCTTTTTTCCGGCCCTTTCAAAACCAATGTTTCTTGTTCACTTCGTGCTAGAGTACGCCGGGTATTCCGCATGTGTCTGATGATTCACAATCTCGATCTCGCCTCAATCACAATTTCTCAACTTAGACTTCAATGTAAGACTAAGGTTGACCACACCTCAAAAATCCTCACAATAGATAGTTTGTTTCTTTCAACCCACCGCAGTGGATTCGTAGGCGCCCGATTCTGTTGCCGCCACTCTGCGCTTGTGGCTGCTGGACGCAGAGGACACGAGACGAAGACAAGCACCGCGCAAGCCGCCGCCGCGGGAAAGGAGGCGAGTGAAGTGTCGGGTGCTACGGCGTGCCGTGGCCATGAAGTGTGAATGGTTGGTGGAAAGGGCTATCTGCACCGTTTTTTCAAACAAGAAAAGGCAAGCAGTTCAAGTGCCATTGCTTGTGTTGTTTTTTACCTTTCCCCTTTTTTTAAAAAAGTTTGAGCCCATTTGAATCATCAAGTTTATGCAAAATTCGTTTGTAAACACGACCATCAAGGATTGAGATTTCAATCGGTGGAGGCTATCACCTTGAAAGTGTTGGTTATCACCATCTATCAAATTGTTTTTCGAACTGCATAGTTTTTTCATTGATGTTCATTCCTTAGTTTGCGCAAGACATCTTCCTTGCATCATCCCAACATCTCGAAGCGGGAAAAGGATCCCGAGGATCAACGCTGCCTAGTGACTCTATCTACAGTGGGGCTCGGATACAAGTTAGCAAATTCCATTGGCTATTTAATAGCCAACTCCCAGGTGATGAAGCCCGTTCCCAGTTGCAGAGTTGGGCTTCACAGCTGTCCTGGGCCTCGCAATTGCAACCAGCGGTAAGACCGGGCGCCTGGCGTTCAGTGGGGCAAGGCCGGCCAAGGTGTGTGCAAGGATGGAAGAAACATCACATGGAAAACGGCCATGAAGATGACGTTGAGGTTCATGATTGGCTGGATAAGTGAGGTTGTGATCATTTGTGACCATGCTTCAAATTTAATCACAGTTTATATCACTTTGATGGGTGAGATTGTGTCGTCCGAGTGATAAATAAGCCTCCAATCGGGCATGATTATGCATTATCATTATACCACCCTTTCCTGGGGGATTGGTTCCTTCTAGGTGTTTCGGACTGTTTGGTATGCATACATGTGTTCATGGAGACTCAGACAATATAATGTTCTTTTTATATCTTATGTATTTCATTTTGCCGGCATTTATTGCTGGCCAAGCCCCCGGATGATTGCTGCCAGTTGTTGCATCAGTCTTTTTAAGTTGATGTCATGTTGACGTCATTTCGTTCAGTATCATTTTGTTCAATGTCATACTAGTTCTTCGCCGCTGTTTCTGTCTCATAACAATCTAATTCTTAGATGTTGGGCAGTGTTTCTTTTAACCACGAACATGACATATTCATACATCTTCAAAATTGGAATTAAGGTCTTACTTTTTCTCAATCTCAGCCGATCCAAAAGGCCTTCCTCACCGTGACGCCTTCGCGCCCTCACGCACAGCTCGGCGCCTGGCGGACTGGGCTGCCCAGCTGCCAAGGTACCCTCAGGAAAGGTGTGTGTAGGTTTGGCAGTCGCAAAAAGATAAAGAAGTTAATTGTTTTTCTATTTTCATAGTTTTTAATTCTCAATAATTTTCATATATCCTGTACTTGTCTGGCTTTACTTGTGCTAAGGTTAGTATATCTATGCATGCACATCTGTTGAAACAGGTTGAAATTACGTCTGTGTATATATTTATATATATGTGTGTGTGTTATATGTTTTTGTTTAAATGCATGTGCATACATACATTCTTCTGGGTTTCATGCGCCTATATGGAGGTATGTATGAATGTATTTACGTGTGTATGTACTGTATGTATTTGTGTATGTATGTATGTATGTCTGTATGTCTGTATGTCTGTATGTCTGTATGTCTGTATGTTGTATGTCTGTATGTTTGTATGTTTGTATGTCTGTATGTCTGTATGTCTGTATGTCTGTATGTATGTATGTATGTATGTAGGTACGTACGTACGTACGTACGTATATGATGGCCCAGTTTTTTTCAGTTTTTGCATGGGCTATTGGCTATTGCAGCATGAGAAGTGCAACAGAAGGTCCATATATGTCCATATGGCAGCCTCATTCACTGCAAGGAAACACAGTCAATATAATTACGTATCCAAATAGTTCGGGGTTCTAACAGAAATGAAGGTTTTGAGCCCGCAAAAAGTTGAATGTGCCCAGTTTGCACTTAGCAGGTGCAGTGCCGATGTTGGCAACGAAGAGGCTTGGCAAGGGGCTGTTACCGCCGAGGAATGTCCAGGAGCACCGTTCAAAATTCAACTGAACCAATGCTAAACCAAGCTTTCTGAAACAGAACGATTAATGCCATCCAACCATTATGTAGCACATACGGTTTCTGAGTCAGGAGGTGAGCGCCCCTATAAGAACCAATTTGTTTTACAAGAGTTGACTCCCAGAGGGTGGTTAGTCATCGGGGGCTGGCACTATTCTAACAGCAGCAATAACACAAAAAAAAAGAAACCAATAGTAGAAGTATGATAACAAGTGGGCTAATTGTGGATCATTGTTTCCCAACTCCCCAGTTTCCCCCAGCAGCACTCATGGCTCAGGTAATGAGCCTTGACGACCTCTTGGCGGGTTCCAGCACCTGGGCTGTGGATCAAAGTGCTGGGAAATTGTGGGAATTTAAGCCAAAAAAGTGGGTGGTGCTGGTAATGCAAGTTGGGACGTAATGTTACGCATGGAAAGTTTGATGTTTATGTAATTAATAATGTGGGATCCCTATAGGAAGATGGTCGCTTTGAAAAATCAATGGTCCCAAATTCGGTTTCAAAAAAAAACATGGATGCATGCCACAAAAACACAGAAAACTATCTGGCAACAAAAAATGATTTTAATGCAGCAGCACACAATGAACTTTTGGACGGCTAATTTGGCAGTTTTGAGAAGCAAAAGACACACATAAACAATATCTCTGTTTTACTGGAACGAATGGAAAAATGATGTTGACTAGCTAGCTGGTTGTTTTTCATTCTGCATTCCTTATTGTTGGAGGATGAAACACAACTGGGTGCTCTGTTTTGGTGTTAGTCGCAATAACGAAGGAAACGGGGTTTTGCGTTTGGTTTTTTAGGTATTGGTGCCCGAGTTTCTTTGGCAAAGCCACCTAGCAAAGTTCTGTGCTCCATACCCAAGTTTGGGCCATAATGTTTGCCTCCAGAACATGCTTAAGGGGTGCAGTTTGGGTTATTCATGGGGATATATATATATATATAACTATTTTATATATATATATATATAACTGTGATAGATACATGCAAATGGGTGGGCCTTTGGGTTCCCCATGTTTCTCATGGTTCAATCCGAGGCGATTCATCAGGATGTGTTGCGTTCGCAGTCATGGATCATGAGGAGACGGAGTCGACTTGCGGAATCGCAACATGGCAAGAGATGATACGGGGGTTTCCTAAAATGGGGGTACCCAAAAATGGATGGCTTATAATGGAAAATCCTTTTGAAATGGATGATTTGGGGGTACCCCTATTTTAGGAAACCTCCATACGAGTCTATGCGGGAATCCCTGGGCCCAATCGAGAGCCTTAATATGCCTCAGACATCCTCATAGCTTTCACTAGGGACCAAAATTTTGCATCACTAGGCTTTCCAGGTAGATCCTTTTTTGGGCCGTTGGCACCTACGTATAATCCAATTTGCTCACTTTTTCCGTACACACCGGGATATCATAGATATATGCGAATATCATAGTAGAAACAAATAGCACTTATTATCCGCATAATCTCCCTCCCTGTCAACATCTTGGGCACCTGCTGCCACCTGCTGCCCCTGGCCACCAAGGTTTGCATTGAGCAGAAACCTCTACAGCTGGTAGGCGTAGCTTGCAATCCCGATGGTGGTCGCAAAAGCCTCTGTCACTCGAAACATGTGGGTCGATGGTGAGCCTTGGCCCTGCCAACCCCAGCTATGATCATCAACATTTATCACATTTATCAACTATTTATCAGCACGGTGTTTATAGTATAGACAATGAGCGCAGGGTTTTCTGTGCACTTCCCAGTGGTTGAGACCAAGGTCAATGCCGGCATGCGCAGTTGTTTGTTACATTTTGATCATTCTGGCGGAAGATAGTACTGAGAAACTAAGACTGATGCATGCAACTGTTTGTCATCCGCTCAAGCTTTCATGGAGGTATTGTGGGGTGTAATCTCATTTCTTCAGAGTGGGGTTGCANNNNTCTTCAGAGTGGGGTTGCATCAAACTGGTTTGGCCTTGCTTGTCCGGCTCACTGCGGCCATCCTGCCTTTGGTTCCCTTGCGGCTTGTTTTCTGCTGGGTTTCCTTGTTGGACTTTTCCTGCTGTCCTACCTTCTGCTGGTGGTCTTTGGATTTCGTCCTGTTGGAATTCCCGTCCCATCTGCTCATCCAGAGCGATCT
>BGPT01002624.1:10019-35276 GCA_003297045.1 Symbiodinium sp. clade C Y103
GTTTTTGGGCATGGTTGAAGCCCCAACCAGACATGCCAGAAAGTTTCAAAGACGTTGAAAGCTTCACGCTACTCATAGAGCCAATATCTCGTTAGCCCACGTTTCAAAGGATATATCAGCACAAACTAGCTAATTGTCGCATTTCTGTTCAACTCTAGCTAAAACTCATTCGTTGAGCCCTGAATCGCGGGGTTTTAGCNTAGCTAATTGTCGCATTTCTGTTCAACTCTAGCTAAAACTCATTCGTTGAGCCCTGAATCGCGGGGTTTTAGCAACGAAATGGCCATTTCTCACCTAAACCCCTTCATTTCTTATTTCCTACTTAAAACCCTGACGAAATGTATCTCTGGGTTGAGGGAAGACACGTACTCTCGATTTGTCGCGCATATCAGAAACAGCCTTTGTCGAAAGAGATTCTTCTCCTTCTTCTCCATGACAGCCCAAATTGCAGTCTTCCCGAGGGTCCCTCTCCTGGTAGAGTTCAGGATGGGATACTGTCTACCGAAATTGGCAAACATTGACCTCCACATTCGTTGATCTGTGGTGACCAAGATCCCCTTCGCTCGAAGGTTGACAGAGTCCATGCCGTTGAACATCGCGTCACTGTTAAGTGTCACCAAGATTGGCCTGGAAGTCAATTCATCGAGATCAGTGACACGTTTCAGGAACTGCTGGACGAAGTTGTTCTCCAGGATCACTGAGTGTGGTGGTCTGGGCTCATGCAAGAACTGCAGGGACAGCCAAATGTGGACTTTGACGTTGCCTTCATCGTTCACGTCAGCACGCAAGTGATGAGAAACATTCTGCAATGTGTCCAGGAAGTGGTCGATGGGCCTGTTGGCCTTGGATTCGTGGATTTTGAACAGATCGATTTCCCATCCCTCTCACCAAACCCTACGCCTATGTCGTGGACACCGGTCGATGTTCTGATTCGATACATCAGGTCGGTGATATATAAGAATGGTCGTACCCATCCTCTCCAGCAAGGGTGTCAGATTCCCTGCCGTTGAATGGGGGCCCCAATATCTTGCAAGCCAAGACATTGGTGATGTTCTTCTTCTTGATCTGAGATAATCCAGAGCGATGCGCGACGTCATTGTCGTGCTTTCCAAGCATCATCAACAAGCTTGCCGTGGATAGGTAGCATCCTGTCCTGGCCAACGACTGAGTTCGGACAAGGTGGCTGTAGCATCGAAGCCAATCTTTCTCAGTAATCTTGGTGGAGTCATCTTCAGTGACCACCCTTGGGTTACAGATGCCAAAAACCATGCATCCATAAGCGGCGATTCTTCTGAGATATTGCGACCATCCGGACACACTTGGTGATGCCACCACCGGACCCTGCATGATTGACAGCAGGAAACTATCTTGGACATTCATCCACAAGGACGTGGTGAACAGCGAGTCCCGGTAATCAGGATTGGTGGACTCTTTGTAGATGTATCTCGTTGGCGCCTTCTGGATCACCCAATCAGGAGGGGCAGACGGCTCCCTTGGTCGAGCTTTCGGTGGTGGTTTGGCAGAGGCCCCGGCAGTTGAAGACGAAGGCTCGCCGCCCACGTTGTGGGCAGGTCGAGCTTTTGGCTGTGGCTGCTGTTGGTTGGGGTTCTGCTTCTTGTCGTCGCTGTTCCTCCGCATGGATCTCCGTCTGTGTGATCATCACAACTGGATAAACCATCTTGATGTCTCTGTAAAGCCCATGATCTGCTCCGGCGACGTTGTAGCCTTCCATCTGCCAGATGTCTTCTCGAATGTCCAATGCCATCTTGACATCCTCGAGCTCTTTCCTGATGAGGAGGTAGACATCCCTGAACATCTTGAGCTCGGTGAGCTTAGTCTTCCATATGTGGAGCAAAGCGGATGCCATCAGAGTTGATTGGATGTGAACGACAGCTGCAGTTCTTTCCAGAGGCAGATCATATCGCATCGATGTCCAGTCCTCAAGGACCTTCTGCAAGATCATCATTTTGCTGCTGTTCGGTCCAATGAATCGTACGTTGTGTCGCCGACGTGCATACCCTAGACCTATGGCCTCCTCTTTCATGATCGTGCAGAGGTTGTTGCCCTGAGTCTCCGAAATTAGTAAATTTACTTCGCCAAAATTTGTTACGTAAATTTTGGGATTTAGGTCGAAAAAATTAGGTAGAAATTTACTTTTCAACCTAAGTAAATGGATTTACTTGCCTACCTAAATCAATTTACTTATGTACTTAAATCGATTTACTTATATACCTAAATCGATTTACTTTGTAACCTATTGTTTTGGCTTCTTTTTTGAAATATGTTCTTCTTATTTTTGTTCATTTTTGTCAATGTTTTTGATTTGTTCTATGATTTGTTTCTGTGGTTGTTTGACACGACCTACACTTTAAATCGAGAAGTGTAACAAGTTCCAATTTGGAAATCCTGAGAAGATTAGCATGGCCCCTGCATAGGATTTTCTGTGTATGGCCGGTCGCAAGGATGACACGCACAATATGTGCTTCGTTGTTCATGGCTCAAGAAAAGAGCGCTTGCCCAGGGACCTGCATTTCGCAGGTTATGAGCCCAAACGGGTGGCTCTGACTTCGCTCTTGGTGCCTCGCTGTGATGGATCGGCGACGGAGATCTTCAAGGAGTGAGACCGCGGATGAAAGACTGGATCGGCTCATAGCTATGGAGCAACATGCACGGTCCTTACCGCCACATGGACGAGATCAACCTGAACTTCGAAGGCTGAAGGCTGTTCCAGAGAGTGCTGAGATTTCAGGGGCTGGTAGCTCCGGGACTGCAGCGGCTGATGGACGTCGAGCTCAACAAGAAGGTGGTGCTGCTGCGGGGAACGGTGATGTTCCAAGGCCGGCCCACTTGCCGTTGGACTTGGATGTCGGTCGACAGGAGCCTACTGGGATGCTAGCACCTCTGTTTCAGGATTTGTCTTTGGGTCGTCGTGGTGGTGATGAACGAGCTCTACGCTCCGATTCTGGTCACCTTGGTCGCTCTGGAGAAGTTCGAGGCCAAGATCAAAGAGGTCGAGGGCTGATGACCGAAGGAGCTGGTTTAGGCTCCAACCAAGTGAATCCTTTTTGGAGCCCTCAGGTCAAAAGGGAGGTGTCTGCCTTGGACGGAGGTCGACAGATGGAGGCTCTTCAACCTCGCAGCCTGCAGCCAGCGATGAGTGCTGTGGGGGATGGACGGATGGACATCAGTGAGGAGGAGCTTGAGCGCCTTCGGCAACTCATGCGGGAGGCAGAGGAAAACCTGAAGGCTGAAATTCGAAAGCTTCGTGGTGAACATGGGGCTGATTCCAGATCGTATCACTCGGCTTCTTCAAGTGAGCCAGGAAATGGTGGTCCGTATGCTGGACAAGGTGATCGATCTGGTGGAGTTCAAGGGATGACTCCGGATGGTGGGGTTCGTCCTGCTATGTCAACTCCGGTTCCAGGTGATCGAAATGCACTGGTCAAGGTGCACAACATGTTCAAGGGCCACAAGGTTTGGCTACTCCGCCGGGCTTGTTCGTGGTTTGCCTGGTGGTGGAGGAGGCTATAATGGAGCTCTTCCCAATGGGTTCAACGAATCCTTGAAGGAGGCTCTCTATGAGAGATGGTTGATTGCAACTCCGGTGGAACGTCTTCGCATACGACCTGGGGCTGATGTGGTGCCAGCTGAGTTCAACAGGGTCGAACAGCGAGGATATCTATGCTACTTGCTGCAGCTCCAGATCAGGTGAAGCGGGACTTGGTGGCCTCTCGGACTTTGAGCTGCACTGGGATTTTGTTCAAGTTCTTCACAATCTTCCAGCCAGGGGGTGGTATGGAGAAAGCTTCACTGCTGAAACAGATCTCGGAGCCAAAGGTGGGGTCATCTGTGCCGGATCTTCTTCAAGGGCTTCGCCAATGGAGACGTCTTCTGGGTCGGGCAGCTGAGCTTCGATTGACCTTGCCGGATCCGGTGGTTTTGGCTACTGTGCTTGGCCGCTTTGCTGATGCTCTTGGACGTGTGGGAGTGGACCGGTTTCGTACCGGATTTCATCAACTCGACAGGAACTTCAAGTGGACAGCCGTCCAGAGATGGGATCAATCAATGACTACCCAGAGGTGCTCCAAGCCGAGGCTGAAGAGTTGGCCCTTGCTGTGAATGTCAAGGTGACCACTGGTTCTTCAACAGGGGCGTCAGTGCCTGCAGTCAAGGCTCTTCAAGTTTCGACTGGAGATGGTGCTCCGAGTTCTGCAGGTGCCACCAATGGGTCTGGTTCCAAGCCACCTTGTCGATTTTGGAAAAGTGATGAGGGGTGCCGAAAAGGTCAGGCTTGTGCCTTTGCTCATGAACAGGAACGTGGACGCTGCTGGCTGTGGGTCACCTGCCCATATGAAAAAGGATTGTCCGCACAAGCCAAATGGTCCTCCGAAGACTCCAAAGGCTGCCAAGATCAAATCCAAGGATAAGGACACGCCGGAAAAAGAGAAGAAGCCAGCTGTGGTTTCGGGGCAGGATGCTGCCAAAGGGATCAATCAGGGGGACGTCAAGACCGCAGAGAAGGGTGGTGAGCCTATGAAGGGTGAGCCGGTGCGAGATGCGGGTCATGGCCAAGGAGGGCTGTCAAATCCATGAAGCTGAAGCAGGTGGTGGCGGTTGGTGGCTCTGAGCTCGGTCGCTGGGCGCTCCTTGATGGAGGGACCACGCATGCGCTGCGTATGGCCCGCCCCGACGAGCTGAGTCGCTTGGAGGAGGTTCAAGTGGAACTGGCCAGTGGTACAGCCACGCTCTTCAGGGTCAAGGAGCATCAGACATTGCTTCAAATGCTGGTCACCAAGGGGTATCGAGTGGTTTGGAAAGCTGATGGATGTCGCATTTCTCATCCAACCTATGGCCAAGTCAACTGCATGATGAGGCAGGGATGCCCGGTTTTGCCAAGGGCAGAGGCGCACTGGAGGAGCGCCTTGGGACCTATCTGAAGGAGGCTGAGCGATGTTGGTGGAAACAATCTTTTCCTGAGGTTCCTGAGGACGTGCTCAAGTACATGGCTGGGCAGGGGGAGGATCCTATGGTTTGGTCGTGCCCATGGAACCGGCGCCAAAGGAGGTCCCACCGAAATGGGAAGGGTGTGATTGTTCACCTATTTTCGGGCCAGGATTCATCGACATGGGTCAAGGAGAACTGGGGTGACTATCAGTGCCTGTGCATTGATACTGCTATGGGATCTCAGTTCAACTTGCACAACCCTGGAGTGTGGGCCTATCTTTGGAGTCTCGCTTGGGCTGGTCTGGTCAAGGCTGTGTTGGGTAGTCCTCCATGCCGCACGGTGAGCCGACTGCGCAACCGTGGACCTCCTGGACCCCGTCGTCTACGAGGCCGAGACGACCTTCGTTGGTGTCTGGATGACTTGGATGCCTATGAGTTGGAGCTTGCCAACAGCGACAGTGCCCTCATGCTGAAACAGGTGGCTTTGTGGGCCAAATCGCTTGAATGCCGCACTTCAAGGGTGCCAACTGGGTTCTTCTTGGAATCTCCTGAGGATCCTAAGGACTACTTGGAAGGCGAAGAGGGGGAAATTACTCCGAGCTTCTTCAACTTTCCGGAGCTCAACCAGTTCTTTGGGAAGGAAGGGATCACTTACTTTGCTTTCGACCCGGGCCAAACGGGTCATCGGAGGAGGAAGCCAACAGGGGTGGTCACCAATCTTCCAGGTCTTCGTGGGGGAGGGGTCACTGCTGCGATTCAAGGCGGCCTGGGGGAGAGAATTCTGGCTTCAAAGTCATGGGCAGAATGGAGTCCGGGACTAGTTGCGGCCTTGAAGGAATCCCTCAAGATGTATCTCCAGTTCGTGGATGCCGATGATGCTGAGGTTCGATCGGATCCACATCTCCAGAAGCTGGACATGGCCGCTTGGAGACGTCATGTTCGACAGCAGCATGTGCCCTTCAGGAAGGATTGTCGTTTCTGCCTGGAATCAATGGGAACTTCACAGCCACATCGAAGAAGCAACAACGCTTCTTCGGCCTTCACTATGTCGGTGGATTTGATGGGCCCCTACTGCACTGGAAAGGACTTGGGAACGGGAAAGAGCTGCAGGTACGCTATGGTGGCAGTGGTACCGGTTCCAATTGTGAGCAGTCTTCCAGGTGCTTCCAAAATCCCGGATGTGAAGGATGAGGAGCTAGAGGGGGTCCCTGAGATGCCGGAGCTGGAAGAAGAGGTCGAGGCGGTTCCCCAGGAGGTGGTTGATGCCATGAACGGAGAAGCGGACATAGATCGCATTGCAGTTCCAATGGAGGTCCAGAATATCACCCTGATGGAGCCGGTCCAGACCCGAAAGGTCGAGCATTTGGTGTCAGCTCTTTCCAAACTACATGCCCGGCTTCGACTTCTTGGGGTCAACATCACGCGTCTTCACTCTGACAGGGAGGAGTCGTTTTTGCACTCAAAGATTGACCAGTGGTGTGACTCCCGTCAACTGGTTCAAACTATGACCAGTGGTGATGATCCTCAAGGGAACGGAAGAGCCGAGTCAGAGCTTCACCAATTGAAGCGACGGCTGAGATTAGCCCTCCACCAAAGCAGCGTCAGTGCTATTGGCCCTGCGCTCTTCGACATGTGGCTGAAGAACGGTTTCGTCAGCAGGTTCATCGACTGGGTCTGACTATGAAGCCGATGCTTCGCTTTGGTGCTCAGGTGGCTGTGAAATGCAAGCGTTGGCATAGAAGAGCACAACTCTTGTCCAATCCTTTTCGGTCTATGCAGCTGATGGGGCCGTCTCCCTTCATGACATCTGGCTAGGTCACCAAGGACGAGCACAACGTGATGCATGTCAGGACGGCCATCATTCCAGATCCTGATGCTGACGAGGCCCAATTGGAACTTCAGCAGCTTGATGCGGGTCAAGGTCGACGGAGCCGGGGGAGGCGGATGATTGGGAAACAATCGGATGATCCACATCCTCTTCAAGGTGCTCTGCCATTGCTGTTCGAACAGCGTCTTGCTGAACATGCTGGACCTGCCCTTCTCAAAACGCGGGCAGGGGGGGGGATCACTGAGGAAAAAATCAATTCAGAATCCAATTCAGAACTCAATTCAAGATCAACTTCAAGAGGTGGTGCTTTCTCTTCTACGACATCTTCATCAAGTGGATCAAACTGTAGTCTGGTGGAATGCTCTGGATGTGGCTTAAAGCAGCCCTTTCGGTATGGGGCATGTCGAGACTACGAGTTTGTGGATGGGGCCGCCGTAAAGAGCTTGGCAGTGGTTCAGAATGAGCAGCTCCCTGAGGGAATCGAAGCTTCTGACGATGAGCCGGTCACGGTTGAGTTTGAGGTTTCTCCGAATGCGCGGGTCACTGAGGGCTTGGAAGCTTCTGGGGATGACGAGGAGTCCGAGGAAGAGAGCCCGCAAACCTGTGACTTCTGTGGGGAGCACTTGTGGCCAGAGGTTCAGGGAGGATCAGCAGTTCCGGGGGAGCACATAGAACCAACCCAGAGATGTTCTTGGAGGGATGCAGAGCTCTTCCACGATGCTGAGGTGAGGGAACACTGGGCCTTGAAAAAGATCTACTTGGAGGAGCTTCGCAAGGTAGCTGTGGGTGAAGAGGAAGGCCGGGAGCAGGGTCGAAGCTTGGAGGAGTTGGAGGAGATTCTGAGGCTAAGAGAGGATCATCTCAAGGAGCAGCACGATCAGCTACATCTACATCGGCTGGCTGCACTTTCGGCTCCACCCATGTCCACAGATGATCCAGCGATGTTCTTCCTCAACCAGTGCTTCAGACCTACACTGTTAATAGCTGCGCCGGGAGCTAGACCTCTGGATTCCTGCTCTCAAGGCGGAGTACAACTCTTTGGTCAACACAGGAGCCATTGGCATCACGACCAAAGCTGAGCTCAAAAAGGATCCCTTGCACACTTCAATGGAAATGGCACCAGCCAACGGTGAAAGCCCCGCTTGGGAGGAAGAAAGCCCGAATCGTGGTGTGTGGGAATCGTCTGGAGAAGGTGTCGACCGGTGGAAGTGGGGAGCTGGGGTCCGAAGAGAAGAACCAAGGGGATCCCTATAGCACCTATGCAGGAGGAGCCGACGGGACTTTGCTGAGGTGCCTGGTGCGGAAGGCGAGTGTGGAGGATTGGTGCATAGCCAGCCTTGACGTGGCGACGGCATTCCTGTTAGCCCCCCGCCAAAGCTCGGCCAGACAGCTCTTGGTGATGCGCCCTCCAAAGGTGCTGATTGAGGCAGGGCTATGTGGAGAGGATGAGCTTTGGCGTATCCAAAACGCCATGTACGGCTTGCAGGAGTCCCCGGCTGACTGGAGTGTGTATCGAAATGGGGCGCTGGCCCGGATCCAATGGGAGGTCGCTGGAACCAAGATGCTTCTTCGAACCCCGGAACCCAACCTTTGGAAAATGGTGATTGCTGAGGGTGACGCTGCGCTGGAGAAGGAAGGGGCCAAGGACCAGGTGCTGGGATTCGTGGCACTGTATGTGGATGATGTGATGTGTGTTGGAGAGGAACCCGCAGTTCAGGGCTTTCTGGATGTCATCCAACGAACTTGGAAGTGTTCCACTCCGGAGGTCGTCACTGAGGGCCGGTTGCGGATTCGAACTTTCCAGAAAGGGTGGATCGGTTCTTCTCTCCCAGCATTCCTATCTCAAGGACGTCATCGGTCGCTACAAAGATCTGGTTCCAAAGTCGGTCCCATTGCTTGCCAGCTTGGATGAAACGCCTGAGGAGGACTTCCAACTGGCTGATGTGAGAGCTGCCCAAGCTGTGGTTGGCACACGTCCAGACTTAAGCTACAGTGTTGCCTGGATGGGTCGCAACGTGATGCGTTGTCCAAAGCGGGTCCTCATGTATGCCAAGCACACCCTGGGGTATGTATCTCAAACAGCTGATGTGTGCCTCTCCTACACCAAGGACAGCGGAGGGTACGGCCAAAATGATCAGCTAAAATGATCAGCTCTCTTTTCAGAGGACTATGAGGACTGTGGAGATCATCGGAGTTGCTGGGGTACTGCGATGGGCTGGTGCTTGGTGAATCAATTTCCTCGATTGTCTCGATCTTGGAGAACGATGAGGAGCTGGACCGCCTGTTGTACGGTGACTCCATGTCAGGCTTGAAGCTCCTTGAGGCGCCTGACGGCCCTTGGAGAACACGGCATCTCCGCCTCAGATCTCATGTGCTCCGTGAACGGCTTCGATGGGGATTGTGGAAGGCTCGGCATTTACCAGGTGCTGAGTTGGCCGCTGACTTGTTGACGAAGCCGGTGACTGCAGCTTCGACATGGGAGAAGTTTTTCGGTTTCATGCTGCTGACACATGGTGGCTCTGAGGATGATCGAAAGGTAGGTGGCTCAAAGGGGCCTAATTCGACCTCGGGGTTTGGTAGTGGCTTGTCTCCGGAAAAGCTCACAGGAGCGGTAGCTGCTGTAGGTAGTGTGGTAGGTTTGGCCTCTTGGAATCCAACTACAACAGTTGGAAGGATTGCGAGGGGTGAAGGAAAATGAACTCACCTCTCCCAGTGCTAGGGAAGATGAACCAGCGCTGGATCTTCATGCTAGGGAATATGAACCAGCATGGGGAGAAACCACTCACCTTAGCCCCTCGGGCTCCCGTCGGCCGCGGCTTTGTGCTGTTCGAGGAAGTCCCACCTTTGGACCGATGCCATGGACTGCTCCGGAGTTCAACCAGCCCCCGAGAGCAGCTCAGGAAGACATCTGGATTCAGATTACAGGTGGCTGGGTGGTGAGGGTTCACAGGAGCCTCAGAACCAATCGGTTTCACCCCGTGCACAGGTCTTGTCCTGTTCAAACACAAGACATGGAGGCCAGGAGGATCTCGGTGGTATGGTGGTCCGGTCCTCGGGGATGGGAGCGCTCAATCCAGGGTCGATGCTACAGGGGTGCCACGGCTTTTGCAAGCATGGGGACCAGATCCAACACTTCGTCACATGGGAGCTGGTCAGTGGCTGGGTCGGGCTATGGAAGGGTGCCAAAGGCCGCAGGCTGGAGGCCTTCGTCGAGTTCGAGGGCATCATCTGGCTCCGAAAATCCTGGGGGTCCATCAGGCGAGATCTGGGGTGCTGCCTGGATATGTGTCGAGCATCCCAGCCAATGCCACTGTGCTGATGAGAGGGGATTTAGCGAGGGTGACGAGGTGGTCGGAGGGAAGAACCCTTTCTATCAGAGAGGGAGAGACTGAGCGAACTGCTGGTCTGAGGATCCTTGGTGCTGATCTCCCACCTGATTTGGGGCGTGGCCGGCCGGCTGAGACACCTCTTCACAAGCGAGATCGGTACCATCGATCAAACCGAGCGAATGTCTCCGACGAGGAGCTCTGGGACTACCTCCACAACAATCTGCCAGAGACAGGTGAGTCGGCTGCGGGGAGATCTGAGTATGATGAGGCTGTGGAGAGTGAGCCGGGGTCGGACGACTTCAGCCTGGTGACTGAGCAGGTGGAAGAATCGGTGCCCGACCAGGATCCTCCAGTTGATCCGCAGCCGCATGAAGATGAGGCGGCCGATATGTGATCTACTTCCCTGCAGGCTTGGCGGTGATCACTTGGCTGGACTTTTTTCGTCTTCTGAGTTGCCTGGGAACTCTTCTTTTGCCAGAATGGCCAAAAATATGTGCCATGAAATCTAAAGTTTTTCCTCTTCTCAAACGGCCAAAAAACTTGGCACAGCTTGGTTGCTGCTGATTTTGAGTCGCAGCAAGGGGGAGTGTGGTTGTTTGACATGACCTACACTTTAAACCGAGAAGTGTAACAAGTTCCAATTTGGAAATCCTGAGAAGATTAGCATGGCCCCTGCATAGGATTTTCTGTGTATGGCCGGTCGCAAGGATGACACGCGCAATATGTGCTTCGTTGTTCATGGCTCAAGAAAAGAGCGCTTGCCCAGGGACCTGCATTTCGCAGTTTCATTTTGACTGCAACCGAATGCTCACAATATTGGATTTGAATGTTGATTAGCTACGTTTTCTGGTGATGATGTGTGTTTACTTCATGTGCTTTGCTTGAATTTAGCATCATTTTTCATGTTGTTTTTTGGGGTCTGTGTTGGATGTGTGTATGTTATTGGAATTTCTTTGGGCTTGGGGATGTCAGCTTACTTGTGGCAAAGTATGTTACTTGAGAATGTTTCTGTACGTGGTGATATCAGTTTACTTGTGGCTGTATGTGTTGTTGTGTATGATACTTGGGAATATTTCTGTACTTGGGATGTAAATTTACTCGTGCCTGTGTCTGTTATCTGAGTTTTGCTGACATTTGGGATGTAAGTTTACTTGTGCGTGTGTTTATTACTTGAGTGTTTCTCTACTGGGGATGTCAGTCTATGTGTGCCTGTGTAAATTTCTTGAGATTTTCTATACTTGTGGATGTCAGTTTTTGGTTTGTGTTTACTTGACATGGCATGCTATTCTGCCATTCTTTCTGGCATTCTATCTGGCATCTATTCTGACATGTTGTCTGACATATATGCAAGCTATCGTGCTAAATCTCTAGAAATTGGGTCAAATGAATTTCGACCGAGTTTTGATCGATGTATGGATCACTCGGTCGAAATTGTGGTGACCCCAAATCAATTCTGATATGCTCCCTGACAATGTTCTGACATTCATTCTGTCATTCTATTTGACATTCTCTCTGGCATGTGTTCGGGTCCAGGCCCAGCCCAAGCCCACAGCCTTGTGAGCTCGCGATATGGGGTCTGGGCCCAGGCTTTGCGATGGGTGCAGGCACATTCCACAGCCCCTGGAGCGAGGAGGAAGGAGGAGGATGAGGGTGAGGCATGGCACCTTTCTTAAATCTAGAGGCCCTCACCTGGCAGGTGGGGAAACACCAACACGACCAAAAAAAACAAGTAAGAAACCCAAAAAGCAAAACAAAAACCAAAACAAAATTGCACACCCTAAGGCGGCGGGGATTTGGGTCCTGTCATTTCGTTTTTGTGTGTTTTAGTTTGTTTTCTCGGTATTTTTTTTTTAATTTCTTGGTTTTCTGGTTTTGTTGTATTTTTTATTCGGGCGGGCAAAACAACACAGTGGAGGACCTAACTCTTTAAGTGCCACTTCTCCCACTTTAGGGGTTGCAATCGTGTTTTTGGTTGTTGTATTGTTTGCTTTGGCTCTGCGGTTCCATCAGAAGACCATGTCACAGCCATGGTAAGATGCAGGTATCATTGGGGGAAACTTTAGGGGGTTGGGACATGGATTAAGCAATTCTGTTTTTGATTTACTTTTCAATCTTTGCAGCAAAGCTATGCAAAAACTTAAGCAGCCAATGAGTTTGTAGGACTGATTTCGATCTTGAATATTGACGTTGTTAAATCAAACCCTTCAGTCAACACATGTTCAAACACTTGCAGTGACTCCCTTGAAAGGAATGATGCACCTCTTTGAAATGAGTGTTCCCCTCAACATGCGCATTTCTTTTCATATGATAGAGCATTCCATTGAAGTAGAACATGTGTACATCTATGTCGAAAATGAACACGTACTCTTGCGCGCACAATGTCCTTTTCGCAATGTTTTTGGAAGAAACTACCAAAAAATGCAACCAAAAAATGCACTCTCACAGCGTCCTGCTCCCCTTTTTATATTTATTTTGAATATTGACCATTATCTTCAGACCTGTTGTTGGTCTTTTCTTGGGCCTGAATATATGATACTTCAGTTTTTGTACTGGGGGATGACAGTTTTGCGTCTACTTGCTCATGTTATATTTGAGTTTCTATTTCTTGAGGTGTGTTTTCCTGGACTTGTGTATATAATATATATATATATATTATTTTGATTTTGTGTACTTGGGGGTGTCAGCTTTGTGTTTACTTGCCCATGTTGTACTTGAGCTTCTATTCCTTGAGATTTGTCGTTGTGTTTACTTGAGTTTGTGTTAGTATGTTTTTGCATGTAACTGTGAACTGTCTCTGTGTCCAACTATTTTATTTCAGAATGTTCAAATTTAATTTGAAGAATGCAGATGTTTTTCCATGGAGTGAAGTTTTCATTTCCACATTGAAGTACCTCAGGCAACTCAAGCAAGTCATGCAACTGCAGAAACTCATGCAACTGAAGTAACTCATGTCGGACTCAAACTGCTTTATCTAGTTGTAAATGCCAACTTGGAAAAGATCTTGGGTGCCCATTTTAGCTTAGAGCATGGTTTCACTAGTGGTGAACGACAGCTTGGAAATAGACATTTGTTGATACTTGGATTGTTCTTGTTCAAGGTGTATGTCTTTACTTGAGCATACAGGTGTTACTTGAGCTAAAATTGGAAATATGTTTGATTGTTTTCGAAAGATTTTTGATACTTTCCATTAAATATCTTATTATTGTTGAATGCACTTTTTTACACTTTGTAATGCAATTTTTCAAAAGTGTATACACTTTTAAAAAAGTGTATGCACTTTTTTGCACTTTTTAAAAGTGCATAAGTGCACAACAAATTTCATCAAAATTTCAATATTTTTTGAAAATTTCATTTTTTATTTTAACCATGTCAGTTATTTAAAGTAAAGCATCTCGCAGATGTTCACTAGAACACAAATAACACAAGCAACACAAGTAGCACAATTGCTTTGGCATGCCCTCAAGCCTCAAGTAATGAGGGTAACCTGCAAAGGCCTTACATTCCCTCAAGCATTACATGCAGCAAAAGCTAGCAAACAAAACTATTGGGCGGGGTCAGATTCAGTATGTACAATCCCTATATCATCCCCATACCATCCCTGTACCATCCCTATAAAACCCCTTTCCCGGTTGATACCAAATTTTAAATCTATCTTTTACCAATCACATACCACTCGCATACCACAGCTTTTTTTCTCCTCCACTGCCATCCTGGGAGTTCCTATATAACCTTTTTGGGAAACCTTCTCCTTCGGGACCTTCTGGGTTCGGAACTTTCTCAATGAATAAAGCTCAAAACCTAAAGTACCTCAAGGCCAAAATGTTCATGAAGCTTAAGGCCAAGCAACCTATGCACCTGAAACCCAAAGAATCTATGTGATTGCGCAATTGAAAACCCAGAAATCTTTGAAATTAAAGCCATGAAATCTTGAACCATGAACACAAGAATCTACAACCTGAAACCCCAAAAATGCATGAACATGAAACTGCAAATATCTTAACCTTGAAACCAATTTTTTTCAACCATACGGCACAAATACCCATGAACCTTGAGGCCAAGCAACCTATGCATGTGGAACCCATGAAATCTATGATCCATTTTTTGGCAATCAATGCCATCCGACCATTGTTTATTGGGGCAACCCCCCACAATTCTTCACACCCAAATTTACGGGACTGCAACCCATAAGATGGCATAAACGCTAAACATGTTTTGGGATAAATGCATCACGGTGTCACCACCTGTTTCTTAATTGTTTTTGGGGCTCCGCCACAAAGAAACCACCCCGCTGACCTTGCCTGCAGTTTGCTCTGGGGCAGGGGTTTGTCTTGGGTTCATAAAAAAATTCCATTAAAAAGCGCAAAACAATTTCTACGATTTTTCTCTATTAATATGATTTTTTCTATGAAAAATCTAATCTTTTGTGGGAAAATTGAAAATAGTTTTATATATGTATATTTATATACATGGACATGTCCCAGAATGAAGGGTTCTTTAATGTACTTTAAGGTGCCCTTCATTTTAAGTACTTTATTTTGGGAACTTCACTTTGATACATCCAAAACCTGGCCAAAAATCGCCCAACTGTTTTTAGATGAAATAAGGCTCTGATTTCCCTTCTCTCACTTCTGGAAACATCACCATGATACAAATCATAAGTTGCATGAGCACAGCAGTTAGATAAAATGTATTCAAATTCAACAGACAGTTTCTCCTTGCTATCATTTATCCCAAAAAGTAACATATCTTAAATTTGGGTTTCAAAATTAGTGAGGGTTCCAAACTCCTTTTTTTTGACCCTGGGATTTAAAAAACAAGGGTCAAAAAATGTGGCTTTAAACAGGTTTGGAACCACCATTGACACAAGTAACAAAAGTAACATAAGTAACACAAGAAACAAAAATGACACAAGTAACACAAGTATTACAAAGCTAACATGTGCTGCAAGAGCAGCCATTCAAAATAATACATTCTCTCAAGTAACACATGTCACGCAAGTAGTCAGCAAGGTTCCCAAGAATAATTGCACATGTAAACTGTTACTGCTTTGTTCACAAAAAGAACTGTTTCATTACTCTACCTGTGCGTTTCAGTTCACTTTGACTTACTTGGCTGTTTGTTGCTATCTTACCTTACTTGTGATTTACTTGTAAAAAAAACAACTTGTGATCTACTTGGGGCTACCTTGGAACTCAGTTGTGCTTACTTGGGACTGATTAGGGGTTCACTTGTGAATGGCTTCTGACTCAGTTGGAATTACTTGGGACTACCTCGGGACTCGCTTGTGAAATCTTGTGAAGTATTTAGGACTAAGAACACGATTTCCTTTGAAAGGGGTCCTTCAAATGAAACACGTCCCGGGCTGCGCGCCGCGCGCGCCCGCGCGCCAAGCAGGTGTCTCAAATGAGGCCTTTTCCGCGCGCGCGCGCGCGGCGCGCAGCCCAGGACTTCTTAATTTTGAGGACCCCTTTCACCCCAAGGACCCCTTTCAAAGGAAAATTTGTTTAAGTTGGACTTACTTGGGACTAAAGTGGGGTTCACTTGACTTGAGACTTACATGGGATTTACTTGTGGCTGCACCAATCATTTCACGTGAAGCCTTTTACATATTTTTTCTACTTGAGCCCTTATACTTGAGCATTGTCTTTCAATCATTGTGTTGAGAAGAATTTTCCATGAGCACAAGTTACTTGAGCATTTTGTTGAAAAAATCTCCCAGTAGCATCATTTACTTGAGCATTTTGTTGCAACATCTTTCATGAGCACAAGTTATTTGAGCATGATCTTACATGAAGACAATATCTATGTGCCAACAACTTGCACAAGCAAAAACAATCTATATATATATTCTTTTTCCTTACAACTATACACTTTTCCACCAACAATCTAACTTCTTTTCAATTTTATACAAAAAACAATGGGAAAAATCATGTTCCAAAACTACGGAGAAATACTACCTACCTAAATCGATTTACTTAGCTATCTAAATTGATTTACTTGTTCGCTATAGAGTATTTTTTTTTTCGAACAAAGTAATGAGATTTACGTAAATCCACAACCTAAGTAAACTTACTAATTTCGGAGAATTAGGGTGATCATGGTTTCCAGAGTCGCCTGCGAAAAGTCATCACTATAGGAGGAACTTGTCAGGGTGCCAGTTCTCCCAATGTCTCCTGGTCAGATCAGCGAAATTTCGTTCGGAGTCGGATCTGCTGACAATAGCTATTGCCTGGTGGATGAAATTGATTCAACGATCCGAGATGAGCTACATTTGTTGTACAGTGATCTCCCCTTGGCAATCATGTTGTTGGTACCGGAGTACTGACTCTTAAGAGTTGACCAAGCCTCAGCCTCATCGATCCGAATAGCACACTCCTCGGTGCATAGATGCTTGAGAATAGCCATCTCCTCTTCCACTCAGGCATTGCGATCGATCAGCTTTGCAATCCTGGACCCCTTCTCAACCAACTCCGCGACAATGAGTTGTGCTTCCTCAGGTTGTGTCACCCTCGTGAAGAGCTCAGACCACAGGCGCAGGAATCTGCACGGTGTCCATCCATGCCTTGACGTCTCTGTCCTGGCACATCTTCAGCTGGGTTTGTTGGAAGGTGCAAAAGGTCCTGGGTAGCTGATCGACGTGTTGACGTTTGATGATCAGTCGCATGGTAGTCCTCACACTGTTGTATGCCTTTTGGTCAGTCGGCATCGTCATTCTCCTGTTGGTCATTGCGGCAAAGGATCCAACCAGAGGGGGATCCGGATCCGTCAGAGTATACAACTCTTGGATGTAATGCCCCAACTTCACCTTCACACCACCTCGGCGGATGATGCACTCGTGTAGAAGTTGATCAAAGTGAGTTTGTTGATCGACACATTCCTCATCCCTGATTAACACACATGTGCATGACCTAGGGATAGAATGCCTTGTATCCATGCTATCTTCAGAATTCCTCTTGTAGGTCCTTCCGTATGCATTGTTCAAAAGCATCTGATTCTTGATTCCTCGGATGATACATCTGACAATCTTATCAGTGTAAAATTGTGTTGCGCGAGTCTCTCTACCTGCACATGGTCCATGTGTATGGGAGCCATCACATTTCTAATGCAAATCAGAGAATGAACCCCCCCACGATATGATCCTCCATGGTTTCTTGATTGCAGTACCGACGTCCTTGAATTGCGATTTCAACCCATACATACATCCATCAATTTCATGAATGAACGCCTCGATTCCATATACCGTGAACTTCATTCGATCATGATTCCAGTAATCACATCCTCGTGGGAGTTCCAATAATGCCATAGCATTCAACTCATGAACCCTCTGTAGACACAATGAGAATCTTCTCAAAGTCCCAGTACAGGCATGCCTTCATTCTGATGTTGTGTGCTGTCACATCACTTACACTTTTGTTCAACCGATTCCATGGTGAACCACCAGTGCAAGGTCCCGCGAAGAATGCGCAGTCACTAGCACTCCTGATGCATCTCCTCCACTTCGCTCTTCCGAAGTTTGACATCAGGTTGTCATCTTCCTTGATGGTTACCACATGCATCAGTTTGAATCTATCCATATGATGGACTTTCGTGATGATACGTTGAACTTCAGCACACATCAAGAGTAGGCAAGGAGTCTCATCGTTCATCTCATATAGATCAAGGCAAATCACTTTATCATGTAGGACTTGTCCAATGAAATCGGCATTTGATTGTCTGAAATGATAAGTAAGTGATTTCCCATTCTTCCGATGTAGAACCATTCTGATATCCCAGGCTTTGTCTTGCCTGGTCTCATGCTTCAGTTGATGAATGATGAACATATCATGCAAGGGTATAATTCTCAGGTTCCCATCGAATCTGCAGGTGACCACGGCATCCTGGCTTGACGCCCTATCCTCCACATTGGATCCACTGTCCATGAGGTTATCCAATGATGCGTTGGATATGATCTTGAAAGTCGTGGTCCCTGTCCAGAATTCATTTCTTCGGTTGGTTCTTTCGATGTTGTTCCCGGCTAGTCTCCATGGATCTTTGATGGTTCTCCCACTGGATTGGAACACTTGATAGGTCTCCCTATCGTCTCAAAACCGTTTCAGCTTGCATGGGAGGAAATCAGCCTCTTTTGGAACAAACATCCTTCTTCTGTGGGTTTTGTGAACTCGCACCAACGTAGCCTCATTTTGCCATATCCATTCGTCATTGCATTCATCAGTCTTGGTTATCTTCCGACCTCGCCTTGACTGTGATGTGTTGAATGGTCTATCCCTCGAAACTCTACCAAAGACCGGATCACTACCCGCAAAGACAACTTTACCGCGGTTGGGATTTCGATTTTTCAGTGGGGTACGGGTCATCTTTTGGGTAACCAATCGGAAGACTCCCCCAACCAGAACCCCCCCCATGAACGACACGAAGAAGCGTGTTGATCACCCGAGCAGTGCCGGCAGGAGCTGCATGAATGGTTGTAGGGTGTTGTCCAGGGGATGGGTGACAAAACAGTTGATCAGCACCAACAGTGAGTTGTGGATACTGGTGGACATGGACCCGATGGGCTGGCGCAGAAACTGGGGTCCCTGGTCGTGCTTGTGACGCCGGGTGCTGCGTTGCAGCAAGGTTGGAGGAACGCCAAGTGTGTTACGATGGTATTGGAAACATGCTCGTTCAACCCATTGATCAAAACGATCTTGTTGTTGGACTGGAGGAGCGCGATCCTCAACCTTGATCCATTTGCCATGGTCAAGCACCCAAGTACTACGTAAGCAATCATGGGGTAATGACAGACCAGGTGGCCGTTTCCTAAAGAAAGAAGGCGTCTTGACGACCAAAATGGGATCCATCCCAAGCAATTGTTGAACTTGTTCTTTACCGGAAAGCCCCTTTTGATACACTTCAGGTGGTAAAAAATAGGGATCTCGGTATATGGAAAATTCGGAACATCATTCGTTTTGGTTTGGAAAACTTGGCGAACCGTGGTGTCGACATCTGTAGTCGGTGAGACCATGTCGCTGAGTTCCTTCGAGCTGAGATCACCAGGGCCCAACAAATTGATGAGCATACATGCTCGTTTCCATGCAAGGGGGTTCTTAAATCCCTTGGTGTGAATGCCCGCGGCCATTTTCGATGTAACTTCGTACAAAAGCACATAGTTATCTCGAGTAAAATGTTCATGGAGGGATGTGATGGCTATGCCATGAATCCTCTCAATACCGCATAGTGGGGTTACGACCCGACCGGACCACACCGATCATGTCCTGATTGTCATCGTGGAACAATAATTTGGGCGTTTTCCCCGTCAATGTCTCCCAAATACTCAATGCGGGTAATCCCAATGTCCGAAGTGTGACGTCAGCGGCCACTATTTCGGCCTCAGGGGTTGAGTGACTTACGCACCCTTGTCGTTTGCTGCCTCCCGACAGTGGAAAGCGGGTGTGACGACCTTGAATGTGCATATGAGACCCTGAAGTAGACCTCAATGTTTAAGCACACCCCGCAAAATCCGCATCAGCGAATAGAGATAAGGAGAGATTTGTGAATTTATCCCCAACCCAACCTGTCATTTTTTTTAGCTAGGCTAGAGTTCACATAGCACATGAGATGATACAACTTTGCATCATCATCGACTGTCCATTTGGTCACATTCCTGGCCAAAGAATTTATAGACCTCAACAAGTCGAACCGTGCGATCCTGGCAGCGTACAGCAACTTCATGAGCACGCTGGCAGCATGTGGCGCCAAAGCACCTCTTGCAGACTCCCCAGAGGAGACGTCATCCCCTGTGGTACCGGGTTTGTCAAACTCTGGCGCGTCCGGATCAAATTCATGGGAGCACCATGGGCAGGAAACCTTATTTTTGGAATTACCTGGACAAGGTTATAGACTTGCGCGGGTCTTGGGGGGAACAACTTGCATATGCGTAAAAGCGTGTCAGATTTTGGTGGTTTTCCCCGCAAGGTTGAAGACCCGAGCGTCCAGTCAAAACACAGTTTGACATATTCTGTGAAAAAGGGCGTGCCTCCATCCTGGGGCCTGTTGTTGAACAGTCCGCGTTTGGTAATTTGGGCCACTTTGCTTAAAATCACTGCTCTGGCTGAGGGAGCAGTCGTTTTTTGTTCCGGTGTACAAAAAGAAATTGAAAGTCAAGAAAACACGAAGACTTTCTCAAACTAAAGCTCTGCCACTTTACTCACAGGCCCCTCACAACACACCGTATATTTTTCTGCAAAGCATGAACTCAATCCAATGGAGCAAAAAAAACTGACACAGCTTGTTGCCTCACAAGCCCCTGNAAAGCATGAACTCAATCCAATGGAGCAAAAAAAACTGACACAGCTTGTTGCCTCACAAGCCCCTGTGAAAATCGAAGGAGAAATGGATACCTGTATATAGAAGTGCGAAACCAATTCGTAGTTGGTTGCTTGCCCCACCAAAAAAATCCATCTGCTAGCGGCGCAGGCTGTTCAAACCTGGAAATGCAATTCTTGACATGCTACGCTGCAACAGTGCAATAAAAGGTCCAGTGGTCCCACTCTTTTCATGTCAAGTGGTATCCCCCCACAAAGCCCCTTGAAGTGAATTGCCACCATTCATTTTGAACGTTTAAGAGTTTAGGGTTAAAGGATTCAGGGACTTTGGGATAATGATTTTCGGAAGTTCCATGAACTTAAATTTCAAGCTCTTTACTCCCTAAAGTAAATTGCCAAACCCATTTCTTGGATGCTTTGAGAATGGTTTGTGTTGAAACTTGCCTAGCCAAAATCAATTTCCCTAAAGTGACTTGCCGCATCCAATTTTGGAAGGCTTGTGAACCAGCGTGACAGCTTGGAGCGTTATCCGAGCAAAGGTTCTTAAAGTTGGTAAAAATTGAACATGTTCAATGTTGGACATGAAAAACTCGAGGGTTGAGTTTCGAGAATTCACCAAACCCGAGGGTTGAGTTGTATGAGTGTGGAGAAATCTCCAAGCCCCAGGGATAACTGGAGAAATCGCCAACTTAACCAGAAAATTGATGAAAATTGTTGGTGTCTTTTTCCAAGCACGCAATTTTTGAGCCGGGTTGGAGTGAGTTTGAACATGTTTGAACAATTCTCCAGAGTCAAGACTGTTTGGAGGATGAGCCTGAATTTGGAGAATTCTCCAAACTCATTCTGTTAAGGTTTTTCCAATATCTGATTTTCAAAAAAATGTGCTGCTAGTTGAGTTAGGAGAATTCTCCACATCCCCACATCCCTTTCTCCTGACCTTATTCCCCGTGAGGAAGTTTGGGCTCAGTTTGGAGCGCCTTTGGAGAATTCTCCAACCTCAGAACCTTGGAGAAAACTCCCAAAAAAAAGGCCCATCACGCATCTAGTTTTTTGAGTTTGGAGAATTCTCCAAATCCACGGCTTGAGTTTGGAGAATTCTCCAAACTCAAGGGTCGAGCTAGTTGAGTTTGGAGAATTCTCCAAACTCAGGCGTTGAGATTAAAGAATTTTCCAAAGTCCTGTCTTTTCACGTTTTTCCCCCTCAAAAAAAATCGGCTGAGTTTGGAGTGTGTTTCGAGATTTCTCCAAACTCAGGGGTAAAAAAATATGCGTAATCAAGGTCAAAAACACATTCGATCACGCATGATTTTTCTGAAAAAAGTGTTTATCACGCATCTGATTTTTTGAGTTTGGAGAATTCTCCAAACTCACCCCCTGAGTTTGGAGAATTCTCCAAACTCACTCCAAACGCAGCCGATTTTTTTTGAAGGGGAAAAAGGTGAAAAAAACGGAGAATTCTTCAATCTCAACGCCTGAGTTTGGAGAATTCCCCAAACATCCCCAAACTCTACTAGCTCGACCCGTGAGTTTGGGGACTTCTCNAAAAAACGGAGAATTCTTCAATCTCAACGCCTGAGTTTGGAGAATTCCCCAAACATCCCCAAACTCTACTAGCTCGACCCGTGAGTTTGGGGACTTCTCCAAACTCAAAAAACCAGATGCGTGATGGACACATTTTTGGAAGCTTTCTCCAAAATCATGTCTGTGTAGGTTTTTGGAATATGTTATGTATAAAAACATGTTTGCGTTGCAGTTTGAGTGAGTTTGGAGAATTCTCCAAANAGCTTTCTCCAAAATCATGTCTGTGTAGGTTTTTGGAATATGTTATGTATAAAAACATGTTTGCGTTGCAGTTTGAGTGAGTTTGGAGAATTCTCCAAACTCAAGGCTTAATTCTTAGAGAATTCTCCCAACGTAGGGCTCAAGCTAATTGAGTTTGGAGAAGGGGTTGAGTTTGGAGAATTCTCCACGTTTTTCACCTTGTTTCTCACTGCAACAAAGCTTGGGCTGAGTTTGAATGTTTTTTTCTCCAAACTAAGGCGTTGAGTTTGGAGAAGTCCAAGAGGAAATATGCATGATCAACGTCAAACATGCCTTCGATCAAGCNCTGAGTTTGAATGTTTTTTTCTCCAAACTAAGGCGTTGAGTTTGGAGAAGTCCAAGAGGAAATATGCATGATCAACGTCAAACATGCCTTCGATCAAGCGTTTATTCAACAAGTGTTCATAACGCATCTGTTCTTTGGAGGTATTCTGTTTTTTACCGTTTGCACTGAGTTTGGAGTGGTTTTGGAAACTTTTCCAAACTCAAGGGTTGAGTTAAGAGAATTCTCAAAACTCAGGGGTCCAGCCAATTGAGTCTTGAGATTCTCCAATCTCCGTTCCATGTATTCACTCTTTTCCCACTAAAAATGTTTGGACCTGAGTTTTCAGAATCCTCCATTATTCTTTCTCAAAACAATGGTTTGCATTGGGTTTGGAATGAATTTAGAAAATTCTCCAAACTCAGGCTTTTCTTTAGTTTATTTTGCAAAAAAACAAAATTTTGGCCAAGTTCGGAATGAGTTTGGAGAATTCTCTAAACTGAAGGGTTGAGTTTGGAGAATTCTCCAAACTCAAGGGCTGAGTTTGGAGAAATCTCCAAACTTGCTGTTTTTGTTTTTTTCAAAATTAAACCGGCGTTGGCTGAGTTCGGAGTGAATTTGGAGAATTCTCCAAACTCCAAAACGTTTTGAGCTTAATTAAAAAAAACAAAATATGCGTAATTTAAGGTGTTTTTCACCTTGAAAACGCATATTTTTTTTGAGTTTGGAGAATTCTCCAAACTCACCCCGAACTCGGCCACATTCAAAAGAAAAGGAAAAACAACCAGTTCGGAGAATTCTCCAAACTCAGCCCTTGAGTTTGGAGAAATCTCCAAACTCAGCCCTTGAGTTTGGAGAATTCTCCAAGCTCACCTCCGAACTCGGCCACATTTATTTTCAAACAAAAAGAAAGAAAAACAACCAGTTCGGAGAATTCTCCAAACTCAGCGCTTGAGTTTGGAGAATTCTCCAAACTCAGCCCTTGAGTTTGGAGAATTCTCCAAACTCATCCCGAACTCGGCCATTTTTTTCCAAACAAAAAGCGAAAAACAACCAGTTCGGAGAATTCTCCAAACTCAGCCCTTGAGTTTGGAGAAATCTCCAAACTCAGCCCTTGAGTTTGGAGAATTCTCCAAACTCAAGGGTCGAGCTAGTTGAGTTTGGAGAATTCTCCAAACTCAAGCGTTTAGATTAATGAATTCTCCAAAGTCCTGTCTTTTCATTTGTTCCCACTCAAGAAAATCGGCTGAGTTAGGAGTGCGTTTGGAGAATCCTCCAAACTCAGGGGTAAAGTTTGGAGAATTCTCCAAAGTCAAGAAAAAATATGCGTAATCAAGGTCAAAGACACGTTCGATCAGGCATCATTTTTCTGAAAAAAATACTTTCTTCGAGGGATCCCCACCATGAGTGTGATACAGATTTTGACATTCTTTCTGGCAAAACTTTCTGGCAGGGAAAAAGAGGAGAGAGATTTCATCAGAGTTGTCCTCTTCTCCTCTTCCTCTTGGCATCCTATCTGCCATTCTATCTGACATATGCTCTGCCATTCTATCTGACATATGTTCTGNTCTATCTGGCATTCTATCTGGCATTCTAGCTGGCATTCTTTCTGGCATTCTATTTGACATTCTTTCTGGCATTTTATCTGACATTCTATCTGGCATTCTATCTGGCATTCTAGCGGGCATTCTTTCTGGCATTCTATTTGACATTCTTTCTGGCATTTTATCTGACATTCTATCTGGGATTCTTTCTGGCATTTTATCTGACATTCTATCTGGCATTCTTTCTGGCATTCTATCTGGCATTCTTTCTGGCATTCTATCTGACATTCTTTCTGGCATTCTATCTGACATTCTTTCTGGCATTCTATCTGGCATTCTTTCTGGCATTCTATCTGACATTCTTTCTGGCATTCTATCTGACATTCTTTCTGGCATTCTATCTGACATTCTTTCTGGCAGTCTAGCTGGCATTCTATCTGGCATTCTTTCTGGCATTCTATCTGACATTCTTTCTGGCATTCTATCTGGNTGGCATTCTATCTGACATTCTTTCTGGCAGTCTAGCTGGCATTCTATCTGGCATTCTTTCTGGCATTCTATCTGACATTCTTTCTGGCATTCTATCTGGGTGAGGTCCGGCAGTGCCCACTGGGCTCTGGGACTCCCGGTTGAAGTCCGGCAGTGCGCACTGGGATGTGGGGCTCGCGGTTGAGGTCCGGCAGTGCCCACTGGGATCTGGGGCTCGCGGTTGAGGCCCGGCAGTGCCCACTGGGATCAGGTCCGGCACTGGGATCTGGGGCTCGCGGCTGTGCCCACTGGGCTCTGGGGCTCGCGGTTGGGGTCTGGCAGTGCCCACTGGGATCTGGGACTCGCAGTTGAGGCCCGGCAGTGCCCACTGCGATCTGGAGCCGGCGAGGAGGAGGTGGGCGGAAGCGGAAGCGGGCGATGGACTTTGATAAAATCTAGTGACCCTCACCTGGCCAGGTGGGGAAAAAGTGTTTATCACGCANGCGAGGAGGAGGTGGGCGGAAGCGGAAGCGGGCGATGGACTTTGATAAAATCTAGTGACCCTCACCTGGCCAGGTGGGGAAAAAGTGTTTATCACGCATTTGATTTGGAGAATTCTCCACACACCAAATCTTCCAAATTCACTCCAAACGCGGCCAACTTTTTTTTTGAAGGGGAAAAAGGTGAAAAAACGGAGAATTCTTCAATCTCAACGCCTGAGTTTGGAGAATTCCCCAAACATCCCCAAACTCTACTAGCT
>BGPT01002624.1:37146-63454 GCA_003297045.1 Symbiodinium sp. clade C Y103
CTGATCACATCTAGAGACCTTCGGTCTCTAGATTTCATCAGAGTTGTCCTCTTCTCCTCTTCCTCTTGGCATCCTATCTGCCATTCTATCTGACATATGTTCTGACATTCTATCTGACATTCTTTCTGGCATTCTTTCTGGCATTCTATCTGGCATTCTTTCTGGCATTCTATCTNCTGAGTTTGAATGTTTTTTTCTCCAAACTAAGGCGTTGAGTTTGGAGAAGTCCAAGAGGAAATATGCATGATCAACGTCAAACATGCCTTCGATCAAGCATATGTTTACTCAACAAGTGTTCATCACGCATCTGTTCTTTGGAGATATTCTGTTTTTTACCGTTTGCACTGAGTTTGGAGTGGTTTTGGAAACTTTTCCAAACTCAAGGGTTGAGTTAAGAGAATTCTCAAAACTCAGAGGTCCAGCCAATTGAGTCTTGAGATTCTCCAATCTCCGTTCCATGTATTCACTCTTTTCCCACCAAAAAAATTTGGACCTGAGTTTTCAGAATCCTCCAATATTCTTTCTCAAAACAATGGTTTGCATTGGGTTTGGAATGAATTTCGAAAATTCTCCAAACTCAGCCCAGCCTCAACCCAACCAACCCCTGAGTTTGGAAAATTCTCGGGTCTCAACAAGCTCCACCTCTCAGTTTGGAGAATTCTCCAAACTCAGCCTCCGGGTTTGGCGAATTCTCCAAACTCAACCCTTGAGTTTGGAGAATATTCCAAATCCACCCCAAAGTCAGCCAAAACGCAATGTGTTTCAAACAAAACAAAATATAAGCTACATTTGGAGAAGTCTCCCGGCTCACCATACTCAACCGCTGAGTTTGGAGAATTCTGTTCATAAACTCAACAAACGCAACCTCTCATTTTCCTGCTTTTCTTCAAACTGAAGACATCCAAACCCCAAGTATGGAGAAATATCCCAAAATTAAGACGCCGGGCATGGAGAAATCTTCAAACTAAAGACCTTCAATCCTTGAACTTCAAGAGATCTTCAAACTCAGGTCTTTGGGGACCTTTCGTTCAGNGGGCATGGAGAAATCTTCAAACTAAAGACCTTCAATCCTTGAACTTCAAGAGATCTTCAAACTCAGGTCTTTGGGGACCTTTCGTTCAGCGGACCATGTGTTTATCTATATCCATCATTCAACCACCTCCCCAACAAAACTCAGAATACATTCAATGAATCAACATGTGTTTTTCGAATTTAGCTAGGGATATCATTGAATTTTCCTCAGAACAAAAATCAAGGTCCCCTTAGGATCCGTTTAGGCTATTAAGGAATAGGATATGTCTTAGGTTATCATCTCAGTTTTAGGCTATTTCATGATAAGATATTTTTAGGCTATCATCAAAATAGGATTTGATATTAGACTTTTTTTTGGGGTTGTTCTGTTGTAGAAATCATATTGTTTTGGTTTTTCTGTTGATCGCGAAATCGATTTTCTGCAAAGATAATTTAATATGTTTCTTTCATTTCCTTTTCATTTTCAAAGAGATTATAGAATCTCATGATGGACAAGCTACGAAAATTCCTAGCTGAATTCCGACTTGCATCGGAGCGTGTTGGGATCTTCGTAGCAAAAATGATGAGTTCTTCATGTAGTTAACACCCTTGGTGGCTGGACATTAGGTCCGCTTGCACCCGTGTGGCCGAGGAGTGCAAGCTTCAGCCGACTGGGGGNGAGCCCTTCCGCAAGCTCAACACTCATGGGTTGACTCCGAGGAACAAATGTTTGCCGCATGACTGAAGAGCATTTCTCTTCTTCGAATGTGTTAACTGCCTTCAGTGGCTTGGAGATTTTCATTTCAGAATGTTAATTGTTTTCTTCCTTTTGGGAATTGATGTGATCCATGTGATTGGTGACTCAATTCTTTTAAAGTGTCTCTGACCAAATTATCCCATTTTAATCTCTTTCATGTTTTCCATGTTCTGAGAGTGAGAGTTTCTGAATGCGTCAGGAATAATTCATTGTCACATTTCAATTGAGGTTTCATGTTTCCCATTTTCTGAGAGTGAGAGTTTCTGAGTGCGCGTCAGAAAGTTTGCTCTCGCATTTCAACATGTTTTATGTTTTCCATTTTCTGAGAGTGAGAGTTCTTGAGTGTCTTGACAGAATTCATTATCACATGTCAATTGAGGTTTCATGTTTCCCATTTTCTGAGAGTGAGAGTTTCTGAGTGCGTGTCACATGCTTCCTGAGCTTCCACAAAGGCATTTTCATTATCAGAGTTCTTTGCACTAGCAGGATCTCTGTCAGCAAGCGTTGTCTTCGATGGCTTAGCTGCTACTTTCTTCTTAGGTATAGTGGAAGGTGGAAGCATGGAAGGCAGCAAATAAACTGTTGGCATTGGCAAAAATAGGGGATCGATTTTTTTGGACAAAATGCTGCAGAATGTAGATTATTTAGAAATCTCTCATGCCCAGAAAACAAAATTTTTAGACAAAGAAGAAAATTATGGAATTTTGGCACAAGCCACAAGGGCTGTTGCTGTTCCAGCGAGGAAGTTGCAGCCATTCGTTGAAATATTCTAAACAGCCTTCTTAAAAAACTGGAATGCCAANACAAGGGCTGTTGCTGTTCCAGCGAGGAAGTTGCAGCCATTCGTTGAAATATTCTAAACAGCCTTCTTAAAAAACTGGAATGCCAAAGAGTCCAGCAGTGGAAGGAGATCAAGATTCCTGCGTCTTCAGAAAGGAGTTGGCCACGAGATCCCATATGCGTCTGCTGGTGTTGGTGAAAGAACTTTTTGCAGCAATATGCGACCAAACTGCTGCCATCACAAAATGCTTGTCACTGCGACCAAGCTTCTGAACGAAAGAAAGAGGCAACTTTTGGATGCGCTTCCAATGGATTCGGTCGCAGCAGCCCATCCCTGTGGATGCATAGTGGCGCTGCCCTCCGCTGAAAATTTGGGATCTGTTTTACTGGATGGTGTAATAATCCAGGGTGAGTGCCAACTTCTTTCAAAAACCGATGGTGGCTGGAAAATAAAATCTTCAGACGCATAGAAAAGGCAACCTCATTGGAGCCACTCTTCCAACTGATCCTTTCACTGAAGAAGCTTTCAAAGGAACTGCGCATTGCGTTGCCTCAATCAGTGGTATTGTCAAATGATGGAACTGAAACACCACAATCAAATTCAAAGGTGCAGAAACCAAAGGCTGCGGTAGTTTTTTTTGAGAAGATCGCGATGGATGTTGCTCTTGTGCAGCCCACCAGAACCTAGGCCAGGTTAGCAACATATTTTACCTTGAATTTCGAAAAACCAATCGGTTTTGTTGCATGTTCGTTTTTGTGAATAGATAGCTGGTGGAGGGCCTGCAACAAGATGTGGCTGGTAGCCTGTCCAGCAATAGTCCGATGATCATGAGCTATGTCAAAGCTTGGCAATGGCGCTACATTCATCGGAACCCTGATGTGTGTGTGACACTTGTTAAAAGGCTAAAAAACGATAGGTCCCCAAAGCATTCTTTTGGGGACCTATCAGGGCCTCTGCTTTCAAGGGTATGATGGAAAAGAATCGCTGGCGCTGTGGCGAAACTCAAAGGGCCCCAAAAAATGTATACGTTTTTCAAGGCCCCCCCCAAGAAGATTTTTGTAGTTGTAGTTTTTATCGCGCGAAAACAAACACGTTTATCAATTCGCATTGGATTTCGCGATCCAAAGTGAACAACATACTATCAAAATTCAGAAATCAAGCAGTTTCAAATCCTTCAAAAATCAAACATTATTATATTTCATAAAAGTTTGAAAAGTGAATGCTACATAGTAGAAAAGGTTTGATAGTGAATGCTTTCTCATCTGGAAAAAAAAAAACAAATAGGGAATGAACTATTATACTCAGTATTAACTGATTCTTATCGGTAGAATTTTTGTAAGTTTAGTCTGAATACATTTGAGGTTTATTTTAAATTGTTTGAGCACATTGGGCTTATAATTTTGGATTGTAAATATTCAAGAGAATGGTTTATGTGCCAAAATAAGTGTGGTCTTTTGGGGTGGGAAATCCGGTACAATAATAAGCAAAAACACCACTTCCATATATTTTGGCGAAAATCATTGAAATCGTGTTTTTGATTATTGTACAGGAACTCCTATCCATAATCACATGTCATATATCTGTATATGTTTAGTTTTAAGTGAGCACTATAGTTTAGAAAGGTTAGATTGTAAATACTTTACTAATCTGAATGAAATTCAATGGTTATCACAAGAACTTTGTCGTAAATGAACACTTCGCCCATTGGAAGTTTCTAACATTTTTCTGTTTTTTGGTAGAGGTCCTAAAATGCTGTGAAATGGGGCTCAAAAAGATCAATGCAGGACACCTCTAAACTTGAATCAAAAAGGCTCATCAGGTATCTTACACTGAAACGCATGATATCTACAGCACCTACCATTCCATAGAAGATTCAGCGTTTCAAGCCTTTGTAGCGTTCTATGTTCCTATTTCTTTTGCTATGGTGATTCTTCTGTAAACGCAATTGTGATTTCCATTTCAGAGAGTCCACCTTTGCACTCTTGATTTTGGATTTTCTCAGGGTGCATTTCTGTTTTCATCTATGAAATTGCATTTTCAAATTTCTGAATTCAGGCTTTAAGATAACGCGCTGGTGTTTCCATTTCTGAGAGTCGACATTTCCATTTCTGAGAGAGTCAACATTTTCATGTCAGAGTGGCACGGTTTGTGCTGAAATCTGATTTTTTGGATGTTTTGGAATGCATTGGATGTTCTTGTTCAATGCAAAATGTTGCAAGAAATGATGCTGGAAAATTTGAAATCCACCAGGCGTGCTTTCAAAGTTTCAAAGTTTTATGAAACGATGCAAAATTTCGACAATCAAAGTTTCATCAAATTTTGATCAAACTTTGAGTATGACCCATCAAAGTTTTATCAAAGTTTGATCAAACTTTGAAATTGCACCTTCAAAGTTTGATCAAACTTTGAATTGGCCTTTCAAAGTTTGATCAAACTTTGAAGGTTCCTTTCAAAGTTTGATCAAACTTTGAACTCAAAAATTCAAAGTTTGATCAAACTTTGAAGGGCCAATTCAAAGTTTGATCAAACTTTGAAGGATTCATCAGAGTTTGATCAAACTTTCATGAACCCATCAAAGTTTGATCAAACTTTGAATTGGCCCGTCAAAGTTTGATCAAACTTTGAAGGTAACTGTTCAAACTTTGATCAAACTTTGAAAGGGGCCTTCAAAGTTTGATCAAACTTTGAAAGGCCAATTCAAAGTTCCATCAAACTTTGAAGGGGCAATTTCAAAGTTTGATCAAACTTTGATAAAACTTTGATGGGTCAAAATCAAAGTTTGATCAAAATTTGATGAAACTGTGAAAGCACATCTGATGGATCTCGTTTTTTCCCAACATCTTTTGCAAAATTTTGCATTGAACAAGAACATCCAATGTATTTGAGACATCCAAAATGTACGATTTCAGCACAAACCATGCCTCTCAGACATGAAAATGTTGACTCTCAGAAAAGGAAATGTCGACCCTCAGGCATGCACTCTGAGAAAGTTTGAAATTTGAAATGAAATGATCAACCCTCAGAAAGGCCACCTCAGAAATGGAAACTCTGAGAAAGGCCACCTCAGAAATGGAAACTCTCAGAAAGATTGAAATCTGAAATGACAAGATTAATTCTCAGAAACTCCCTGAAGCCTTCAAGGCTCTCAGAAACTCCCTGAAACCCTCGAAGACCCTCTGAATCTCTCTGAAACCCTCGAAACTCTCTGAAACTCTTTGAAACCCTCAAGACTCTCTGAAACTCCCTGAAACCTTCCAAAACTCTTTGAAACTCTCAAAAACTCTCTGAAACCCTCAACACTCAGAAATGTTTGGAAATTGTAATTTTCCTGTGTCACTTCCAAAAAAGTTAAAAACACGCAAAGGAAGATTGCTATTTGGAAACTACAGTAAACTCAAGACTCTTTGCATCAGGAACTGGTTGTTTGTCATTTTTTGACATACCCAGCCATCCCTCCACAAACGATGNTACAGTAAACTCAAGACTCTTTGCATCAGGAACTGGTTGTTTGTCATTTTTTGACATACCCAGCCATCCCTCCACAAACGATGTTCAGATTAAACCCAGGTTTGTTTTCAGCAAATCTTTGATCGAAACACATTTTCTACATGTAAGCGTTGAAATTTCAAAATAACTAAAACATGGGGTTTGCCATTGGATTTCAACCAAGTTTCTGAAAACAATTCAATCCATCCAATTTTCCACAATGCATTGGGGATNAAAATAACTAAAACATGGGGTTTGCCATTGGATTTCAACCAAGTTTCTGAAAACAATTCAATCCATCCAATTTTCCACAATGCATTGGGGATTTCTCAAAAGATGGATCATTGATTGTAGTTTTAAATGAATGAACCATGACCCCAAGAAAACGTCCCAACCGTTTTGAAAGTTTTGAAAACAAATTCTTTCTGGCATTGCCAGAACTTGATTGTTTTTTTTGGTGATATCTCAAACTAGGGGTGCCTACATGGGTGCCCCAAACCTATTGTTTTAGTAGTTTGGGGCACCCCCATTTTGGAGACATGCCCATACATATTTTCTTATACTTTCTGAAAGATTTCCGATGACATTTCTGAGAGTGAGAGTTCGAGTCTGAGAGTTTCTGAGAGATTTCCACTTTAAAGAGTGTAGTATGAGAGTTTCATGTCTGAGTGTTTCTGAAAGTTTTGTGAATGTGAGAGTTTTCTTTTCGATTCCATGTCCCTGAATATAAAATGCGATATTCGTCCAAGATATTGAATCACATTTTGATAATAACACCCTTTGATGTAGGCAGCTCTCCTCCTTACTAAATATTGTACTTTGATGAATGCGCAGCTGTAAACCCAAAGGCAATGAAACATTGTTTGCGCATATACAGTAATAACTTGAATGCATGCAACACTCTTTTGAAAGAACATAGTCGGCCTTGAAGAATATGTTTTATTTTGTGCAACATCCCTTTGGTATGAGTGAGATTGTTACTTNATGTCCAATCAAAGCAAACCAGTGTTCCAAGAATGTTGTTTCTTCATAGGAAGATTGTGTTGCGATACAGGACAATAATTTGTGGTAAGAAACATTCTTAATAATGCTCACAATTTCAAAGATATTGCACTTTTGCGAGGGATGTTCTATGTCAATGATAGTGCATATTTTGCAGAAATATTGGCTTTTCTGAAAGGGATATTGCTCCTTTGAAAGGAAAGTTAGACAGTTGCAGTTGGAAATGCACACTGCACTCNGGATATTGCTCCTTTGAAAGGAAAGTTAGACAGTTGCAGTTGGAAATGCACACTGCACTCTCCCAAACGGCATGGTGTCTCTTTTGAAGGAATACTTTAGACTTTGTAGGCATATAGATCCTGCAAGACTTTGAGGAATTTGTCTTTTCAGACTGTCTCCTTTTCAAGACGTATCTTCTCAAAAAAAATCAGACTCTATTCTTTCAAACTTATCTTTTCAAACTATGTCCTTTTAAAAACTTGTCTTTTCAGATTGTGTCCCTTTCACACTGTGTCCTTNACTCTATTCTTTCAAACTTATCTTTTCAAACTATGTCCTTTTAAAAACTTGTCTTTTCAGATTGTGTCCCTTTCACACTGTGTCCTTTTCAAAACAAATTTTCTCGAACTATGTCCTTTTCAAAAGTCATAATCTCCGAATATATTCATAAACATTTCATAAACATATCTATTCATGCCATGTTCTTTTTGGAACATTAAATATCGGTCTCGAACTATATTTTTTGGAAATATATATATATATATATATTTATTTATATTGTTTCCAACTCTGCCATATTGAAAATAATTGAAGATATATCCAATATATCTTCTATAAAAAAACGATTTTATCCTCAATAAAAAAACATATTTAAGAATCGTGTTCCTTTGCGGTTTTACTTTTTCCAACTGCATGTATCCATACAAAAAACAACTTTATTAATGAGAGAAATACATATGTTATGAACTAAATTTTTCTTCAGAAAAGCAAAACTATTTCCAGATGATAAAAAAAGGTTTTAAAAAAAAGGTATGGGAAGTTACTTAAACTTGTATTTCTCTGTAAAACTTATCTTAACTTATGTAAAATTATACTTAAATTCTGTAAGTTGGTTAACTAAGTCTACACGCATATAACTTCGGCTTAAGGTATAGATGAAGTTGTAACTTACTTGAAAATACAAATGTTTAACATATTTATAACAACTTCAAAAGGGGAAAAGTGTGTAAGGAAATGTTGGGAAATGAATTGAGACAGATGAAAATCATGTAGGGAAAGTGTTTAGGAAAATGTTGGAAAATCTGAAGGTGACATGAAACAAGAAAAAAATAATGTTTAGAAAGATGTTGGAAACTGGAAAATGAAATGAGACAGATGAAAATAATGTTGGGAAAGTTTCCAGAGAAATGTTACAAAAAATGAATTTGAAATACGAAATCGAAAAACATCATGTTGAAATTGCGTCTGGAAACATGTTGGAACATTGAAAAGTGACATGATAAAGGTGAAAAACATGGTGGGAAAGTGTTTGGGTAAATGAACACAATTTGAAAATGAATGAACAAAAACTTATCTTAGCAGGATTAAGATATATATCTTAAAGATGATCCTTTGGGTTACATTTCAAAATGTTCATGTCTATTTTTCAACTCATGCAGAAGTTATATTTCATTTTGTCGGTTTCACATTTCCATTTCTGCAGATATTGTTTTTCTATTTGCTAATACTATTGACAANATATTTCATTTTGTCGGTTTCACATTTCCATTTCTGCAGATATTGTTTTTCTATTTGCTAATACTATTGACAATTTCTGCACCGTGTGTTGATGAAAGCCACGAAAATTCCTAGCTGAATTGTCAGAAAAAATGAGCAGCAGCAATCGCTTACATTTGCAGATGACACATTTCAATGAATCTTCAACATGTTTTCTACAGAATTTTCATGGGTCCTAGTCATTGATTTCAAGACATTTTTCCATTTNATGACACATTTCAATGAATCTTCAACATGTTTTCTACAGAATTTTCATGGGTCCTAGTCATTGATTTCAAGACATTTTTCCATTTTCAGTCCTGAGATTCAAGAGGCTATTTCGATGATAAGATAAAAATAGTTTATCATCAAAATCAACAAAATTGCCTAAAAATATCACTATTTAGTTTATATTAAACTATTAGATTATATTAGTATATATAGTCTGTAAATAGCCTAAGCGGATCCTAAGGGCCAAAGAAATTCAAACCATGGAGTGGAAAACACCAAGCTACGCCAAAATCTCGAAATGTTTTCAAATATATCTCAGGCAAGCCGGGTTTCACAAAATAATCAAAGCTCCAAGTTTACCAGAATATCCAAACTTGACTTCACCAACGTGGGGAACCAACACAACCAAAGAGAATTTCAAAACCTTCCCGAATCCAGAACTTTGAGTCCGAATCCAGAACTTTGAGTTTGGAAGAAATGCCAAACATTTGCATCTAAAATTCCAACATGAAGCTTGGCAGAAACTTGAGAAAACAAAACGTATTTTTTGCCCTTGCCATAGTCTGAAGCACTAGCCGGACATGCCATTTGTCATGTAAAGTGACAAAACGAACCAAAAGCAGCAGTAGCCGAGAGCTGTGAAATTCCATCGCATATAAACCGGTCAGGCCGGACATGCCCAAAATAAACATGTAACGCATATTGCCTGGAGGCCTGGGAACGGTGCAAGTTGATAGACAAGGTGCGCGAGATTTATGTTTCTTGGTTTCTTCCGGAAGACTGGGGGTCGAAACATGCTTGTGTTTGGTGTCCTGTCCTTCCCCACGATTTCAAGATATCGTTCAACCGACAGTTTCAACAAACCCTCCATATCATAGGTCGTAGTTGACACCAGGGTACCATCATGAAGTTTGGCAGATCCCTTGCTCAATACACATCCCAGATAGATTCCCAAGTCAGTTTCGGGCTCAATGTTCAGCTTAGAGCGAAGCATCTCCCATCCCTTAGTCACGTTCTCTTCCGGCCCTGCCAGTTTCAAATCATCCACATAAACTACTCAAAGTATTTGAAGCTTTTTGTGAAAATACATTGATGGCCACTCTTCCCCAACAGGGATGAAGTCTAATTCCCGTACTTTCCGGTCACAATGTTGTTCCCGCATTGTCCCTGAATCAGGATGACCATAAAGAGCTTTGATTAGTCTCACTACTGGTCTACGGAACTTCCGAAAGTCAACATCATCTGGCCATGCATCTTCTGGTAGCTCCACCCAACAAGGTGGGCCAGTCAGGACTGCCTGGATATAAGCTTGGATAGCATCAGCTAGCTTAACCCCATGTCCAGGTAAACACCCGTAGAAGTCGGCCCAGCGAGTTGCCCCAAAAGTAGCAGGCGAGTTGCCAAGGTCCTGGAAGAACGCTGCCTCCCAAAACTGGTTCTTGACTTGGTTGCCGAGCAGTACTCCTCGCCCTTTGAATTTCCTGTTCGGGTGTCCTTTGGGCAGTTGGAAATTCTTTTCTACACATATTCCATGAATTCTAGCCATGTGAACTTCCTTTCCATCTCTTTTAGCTTCTTTGACAACATCATCATACTCTCTAACGACACTGAAATCAGAGACTCCAGCTGCATGTTGACCTAACCTTTCGAACATCCTCATTTTCCATCATTTTTTCCTAGCGACTGGTCGCGATACTGCAGTATTGAAAATTTTGTTGAAATTTCTTGCCACCATCATCAATTGTGTTCTTCTCACGATGATGATCATTTTGATTGATACATGGCATACATGGAAATGAATGGATGTTCCCTGTTTGGTTGTGAGGATCTTGAACAGAAGTTCCGGTGTCATCCAGCGTCGCTGGAGTGACGACCTTCCCTTGGTTGAAGTCATATGCATGATCGTTACAACAAGTAGCCTTTGGACCTCGTCCTTTCTCAACTTCGGACCACTCGTCCCATTCGACAATGAAGTCATTATCATAAGGAACATCGGTATCAGATAGATCCGACATGGTTGCGGTTCCAGCCCCGTTGGGACTAGGAGACCGTTTCCCATATTGGAATACCTTACCCCGACATACATGGTCTTGTTTCTTGGCTACTCCCACCTCATGGTCATCCTCCTTCTTCTTGCCAGATCCTGAAGACTTCTTCTCGGCCTTCTCTTTCTTCTTCTTCTCTCTTGCTTTGGCACGGTCTTCACTCTCCTTGATCCTAGCTTCACTTTTCTTTCTCTCCATTTCGGCCTCAACCTTCTTTTCTTCGGCTTTGGCAATGCCCTTCCGAACGTCCGGGGCCATCTTCTGCCAATCCGTTGGAGTATATCTCGAAGGCCTTGGAGTGCCCGAAGTGTGGCGGAATCCTCTTTCATCAATGCGGTAAGGACGCCCACAAGAGTTGAGCTTCACCCACTCACCATTGTCATTGAGGTATACGATGCCGTCCCCAGCCTTCCCGACGGAGTAGTGTTCAGGTCCTCCTCCCGGGCTCTTCAAATCTGGATGGGCAGGCTTATCGATACCTGGCGGCCCCGGCCCAACAGGCTCATCCCCAGGGAACATGTCACGTTCGATCTCATTCAAAGATGGTTCCCCTTCGATACCTTTGCATGGGACCTTCGATGAAGGCGGCCCACCATCATCACAGGCAGCATCATCACCATCATCATCATCACCATCATCATCATCATCATCGTCATCGTCCGGTGGTGGTGGTAAGTGCTCTGAGTTCCCATCCAACCTGTCCTTGACCTTCAGACCTTCGATCGTCACATTGATCTTCTCATATCCAAGTTTGCATGGAAATTCAAAGGGTTCTTTCAGCTCGACCCTTTCGGTGTAATGTGGAGTCCTGAGTTTAGGGATTGGCTTCTCGGCACCATACGCAAGATTCTGCTTTGTCCAATCGCTCAAGGCCCACACTCTGTACTTCCTTGAGCAGTGAAGTCCAGGTCCAAGTGAGTATCCAGCAAACACTCCAAGGATACCCATAGGATCGAATTTGTGTTTGTACTCACCATCACGCGAACCGCTAAGTTTGAAGCACACTAATGCACCAAATGGAATCATCTTCCCCTTAAACTCTTCTCCATGCAACTTGCACCATGCACTCACTTCCTCATCATTTGGTTCAATGCTCAGTAGGTGGCTCACACATTTGATGGCATACATCCAAAAGCAAGGAGGGATGCCAGCCTCAAGCAGGCACGTGGTCGTCGCCACCAATACGAACTGGTTCGTTCGCTCGACGAGTGAGTTGTGCTTGGTCTTTCCGGCCAATGGAGTGTCTATGGGAATCTTCAGTGCTTTCATCGATTGTGGGGCGTCATCTGAGTATGCCTCCCTGATCTTCCGACGTCCCATGAATTGCTTCACTGCACGAATCACGGCGTCTGTATCCTTTCTTGCCGACGGATATGACTGGATCATTCCAGTATATCGATCACGAATGACGAAGATGGTTTTGTTGTCGCCATAGTCCTGCTCGACGATTCGACGGTTGTCGACATAGTCTTTAAAGGTAACAAGATCCCCGAACTTTGTGAGTTTGCGTTGGAATGCTCCTCTGAATGTTTTTCTATGCTTCATCTTCGCCCTCACACACGACTCACAATATGGGTTCTTGTACCAATGTGTCAAAAGATGGGTTTTGGATCTTGCTTCATTCTTCAGTGTTCCCCTCTTACTCAGTCAAACACTTCCATCTTCCTCATCGACATCAATGACATCATCGTCATCTTCTCTCTTGTCTGCCTCAGGAATCTCTTCGATCTCGATGTCGTGATCGACATCATCCACATCCGGACCAATGCTAGGTTCGTATTCGTAGAAGTCACCTGCATCATCATCAAATTCATCATAGTCACCAGCATGACATGACATCTCGTCGCTCCCAACGGCAACTTTAGGCATTTCGTCGATCTTGATCTTCTTGCTCTTTCTACGCTTCTTGGGTGACTTACCTTCGGATCTTCTGACGTTGTCAGAAAGATCTTCCAGTTCGTCCCCACTTTCGCCATCAATGACCATCACGTTCTCGCCTCTGAGGTTGAGCAATCATCACTTATGATTTCCATGATCTTCTCGATCTTCTTCAAGTTGCCTCTCTTCTGGTCGAGACTGACATATGGGATGTAGTCTTTGATGATCATCTCAATGACGTTGCCGTCGGCGTCGATCATGTACGGAGTCTTGCCTGAAGGCCAAATGAACGAATATCCCAGGTCTAAACATCCTTTCCCCATGGATAGTACAGATGGCGTGTCATCCAATATGTGTGCTTGAGCTGGTTCATCGAAAGCTTCAAACTCGATGTCTGATCTCTTTGTTGAACTGGTGACTCCATTTGCTGTGTGAAAGTTGACTGTGTGAGTCCATTCTCTCCACTTTTCTAGCAGAGGTGAGATAATGGCCACTTCCAGAATCCATGATGAAATTCTTATCTCTCTCTTCAACCGGAACCGTGATACACATGATGTTTCCTCGCTTCCCATACCGGCCGACTACATGAGGAACATAGTTCTCCACGAAGATCTCCCGCACTGGTTCACCATCATCCTCAGTCTCCATCTTGATCTTGATGTCCAGTGTGGGGCCGACAATGATCAGCACCTCATCGATATAACGGTAGTCACCCTTCTCATCCATGATGATGGCCATAGCTTTACCACGGCTCACAGCAAGCCTACATGAATATGCCCAATGTTCACCCTTTCTGATCTCATCTGTAGACTTACCAGTCTTCCCGTGCATCTTTGGCTCAGTCTGGGATTTTCGAGTACGCTTCACAAAGTCTTTCTTCACATAGGTGCAAATGTCCGCTGGCTTGGTGTCGAACTTCACTTTCTTCTTGACCTTATTCGTCGCAACCTTGAACACTGGTGTATCAAAGTCACTGTCATCATCATGAAGAAGTGCTGGAGCTGCATTCGAAGGAGCTGAGTCCGTGTTGGGGGCCGTGTTGAACAAATGAGGATCATGTCGTCGATTGCATTTGTCACAATAACGACATTTCCCCTTGGCCCAATGCCAACATGGCTCGTCAACCTTCTTCGTCCTGTTTGCCGGAGATTGACTCCGCAGAGTCTTTCATCCACCTTTTCCAGAGCCGCCTGCCTTGCTGGCATCAAAAACCTTCTGATCATGACTATATTCACGGTCCTTTCCCTTCTTGCATGACTCCTTGACGAAATGGAAACGACAAGGAATCTTCTTCTTATCCTGGGGACTATAGGACTTGGGGTCTTGACTTCCCACGATTCTTTCCCTTTCCCTTACCTTTGGCGTGTTGCTTCGGCTGTGGAGAGGGTAGAACCGGTGCAGCCTCGACCTTTGCCTTCGCTTTAGGCGCAGCTTTCTCCTTCGCCTTAAGCTTTCGGTTTGGGCGCTGCTTCCTTCGGAGTTGGAGTTGCCGGAGCTGGTGTCCCAGGTTTGCCCCCACCTGCAAAGTCACGAGCATTTTTCTCTCTCGCTGCCACGTTCTTGTCCTCTCTGATCCTAGCGATATGCCGTTCATAAACAATCAAGTAGATGCTGGTAGGTCTTCCTGGGGTCGTTCTCCACCCATGACTCATATTGCTTTATGTCAAACATCAGCAAGTGGGAATTTCTGATCTTCTTGTACAACATGTCCCTGAGCCAGTCGTCTGGTGGAATGTCATCTGGCATCATGTCTGATACCATTTCCATCCATTTCTCATAGAACACGTCGATGTTGCATCTCCTAAGTATTGCACACGAACAATGTGCTCCATCGTGAACGTCGTCTCCCTCTGTCCAGGTGTCCTGAAATGGTTCAGGATCATTGCAAGGATCTTTCGGCCCATGACAAATGTTCCTCGTCGACTGCTGGCCTGGGTTCTCAGACGAAGTTTCATAGCCACATGCCTTGCGACGTCACCGGCTTGGGTGATGACATTCGATAAGGCAATGGAAAGCTTAGCATCGATTGACTGAAACCTGTGACCGTCACTGTCGTTGAGTGCATCCAAGTCAGGATCCGGTTGTAGGGCAGGTTGCAACCATGCTTCCCATGCTGCCCTGTCACCATCATTTGCGGCGAGACATACGCTCTTGATGAGATCATAAGGAAATCGATCACGCACTCAAAGTGGAATGCGCCAGCAGCTTTTTTCCTCTAGGGATCCTGGGGCCTGACGACCGAAGCTTCGGCCGCTGTCGACATGCGCACGGTTTATCCGCACTTGAGCGCCGCAACTAGAGGAAGGATGCAGGAATGAAGCTGGGAAATTTCTGCCAAATGAATTTGAATTTCTGTTTAAATCATCATATGGATAGAGAGAGAAGCAAATTTGCCAGGTGTGTACATGTTTCCACCGCACACCATAGCTGAACAGCAAAATGCGGCTGAAGCCGTCTGTCAAACATCGTGCAATCNTACATGTTTCCACCGCACACCATAGCTGAACAGCAAAATGCGGCTGAAGCCGTCTGTCAAACATCGTGCAATCTGACTGATGAAAGGGAAGTGACAAACAACCCTCCCAACCAAACTTGAGCTCAAAAGCCCTCAATCATGGGTAGCCGTTGGTGCCATGGTCCACCAAGCATGGTGAGGAAAGCAATCTCGGGGAAGAAAGTTGCATGACCCTCCAGCGGAGTGAGAAAATGTCGCTAGCAGGGTGGGGCTCAGACCCCGGTAAATCAGGATCGGAATCATCATTCAACCCATCTATGTCATCGCTTGCATCCTTCTCTGCCTCTTCCAGAATCTGCTGGCCCTCAAACAAAAAAGCTAAGCCAGGCAACATCCAGCGGAGGAGTTCCAGAGGAAGAAAGAAAATGAAGGCAAGGAGGCTTGCTATCCAAGGAGTCAAGGTGATCAGCAACATCCTGGGCATCGCAGCACTAGTTGACTTCTTGTCACTCAGCATGGTTGCCAACATCGCCTGGAGCTGGTGCTGAGCTGCAATCTCTGACTGGAGCTGGCCAGGTCAAACAAGCCTTTCGCAGAACCTTTTCCATGTGGACCTGGAAGATAGTAAGGTTGGCTATAAGGTCTATGGCCATCATAGCCCTTGCCATCATAGCCTTTCCCAGATCCTTGGCCACGAGAATTGTTCCATGGCATGATGTCTAGTTTCCTGAAAAGCACTCTATAACCCTTCGTGACAGACGTCAGCTGCGGACTGAACACATAGCCGCTGGCAAAAACTGCTTCGCCCGTTTTATTTTTCTCCTTTTTCTCTGTTTTTCTTCTTTTCTCCAACCGAACTGAACACAAAGACACAACCCACAAGAAAACACCCAAACACGAAACAAACAACAATAACAAACGCAAATCAATCCGGTCTTCTCCACCGTTTTGCCAAGGTTGCCAACGTAGCATTGGACAAGTGCCCCACCCAGAGCGAAAACACCATATGTTCAGGGTATCCGCTACGAAACCAAATATTCATGAAATAATGTAAGGCGCCAAGAGCCTGTTCCAGTCCCGGCCCCACGGGCCCAGAATAAACCTGCATTAATCGCGCCTGCACGTTGCGTATACAGGTTTGGCATCATTGGGAGTAAAACCTCGAAAAGGAGCCATTCGAAATTTCTTGGGTTCACCTTCAAGACCTCTAATCCAACGGTCTTCAGGTTGTGAGATTTCAATACAAAGTTGTTGCTCAGTTACAGAACATTCCAAATCAAGCCAGGTTGCCTGCAGAGGGTCAGAATTTTGCATCTCGAACTGCACATTGGATCTAGATTGGAGAAAAGTGTGCAAGCAGGAGGAGCAGTAAAAGGGGCTAATTGCAATACAATCGTCAACATACCTGCTGCATGCAACTTGCCTTTCCCAGTCTGCAAAAATTGCAAAACTCAACTGCCATCCGTTTCTGGGATTGTTTGTTCCAACTTGCTTTTTCAATGCAGAGTAGTAGGGAAGTTTGGCACTTGCTCAGAAGGCCTCCGATTGGTACACCGTGCTTTTGCTTATACACAGCATTCCCCACAGCCACATACTTCTGAGATAGGGACAACGCATGAATGTGTATAAGTTGCGCAAAGGAGACAAAAATCAAACCGCGATGTTGGTGGTGGTCATGGTATGTAAGAAACCCACGCAGCTTCGCACCCTTGATAAGAGCAACCCCAATGAAGCCGAGTCCTTTGGCAGCATCAATGTAAAAAATCAAACTCCTCATGATCAGGGCAGCGTCAACAGCTTCATACATAGCACCCGCATCCGCAACAGCTAGTTCCACTGCATGCTTTGCTTTTCCACAGCAGCCGCGTTGACAGTGTAGGTATGGGTTGTCTGGCATCTGTAGGGTGTTGAATTTTTGTCTCAGATCGCTTGCGGCCTGTGATAGCGAAGGAACCTCATCCCCTTTGTCAATGCGCAGAATCAACATCATGTTGGCTTTGGAAACTCTGCGAAACAGGGTTTTCCACCCCGTCTCCAGGGGCGCATAACTTACAATTTTCCGGAAACAACTGTGATCATCAGAGGAGCAATTCCTAAAACCAGTTCGGAAACATTTTGCTTTTACTGTACAATACAAGTAAAGAAGGCTGTCTTCTTGAATGCGACACACGCGAGGACCAAAACCAGCATGCTTCACCATGTCAAAACACTGCGACTTAAACTTCCACGCTTCCTCATATGTAAGGTCAGTGTGTGCACATCTGTCGGTCTCTCTTTCCAGCAAGTGTACAATACATCTTTGGTATGAAAGGCGAGGCATCACCCATGCAGATGCAGGACCCTTATCTTCGGCAACCAAAACTTGGCCCTGGTTTGGAATACGAAAATCACACGAGAAGAGAAAACTGAGAGGGCCCTGCCTTGTTGTTTCCGTCCGGATCATCTCTTCACAAAAAAGAAACAATTGTTGTCGTACCATAGGCATGAAAAACTGTGTGCATCCACATTTTCGCTCTACAACCTCCAACTGTCCTGTCATTTCGAAGAACACACTTGCGAAATCAACCGGAATGTGTTGTTTGTGGTATTTCTTGATTTGAACAAAATCAGCGCCAGACCAAGCTGTAGTCCTCGTTGCAATGTTTTCGCGCAAAAGACCGACCGCATCCATGCTACGTGCAACACCAACCATGTTGAAAAAATCTCGATACGTACGCCTCTTTGCTCTAACAAACCGAAGCTGCGACGTGATGTGTTGGAACCGACGCCAGGTGCCACGACCAATTTCCCACCAATACTTCTTCAATAGGTTCCAGATATCATGAGGGACAAACGGCCAGGGCACAAATATACATATTTTACCAATAACCATTTTACCACGATGAACCAGTATTGCAGTCAATCTGTTGGTGGCAATACTCCGAAAAAGGGCTGAACGAACAGAGTTGACCAGGTTGGCAGCCGAGAACAGGACAGGTGTGCTGATCTTGTTGTTCAAGTCATGACGATCAAAAACACTTCTAGGCCGGCTCAAATACACAAGTACAAAACAGGCCATTGGAAAATACTCAAAGCACCGAGCTTGCAAAACCTTTCCTGACAAGCACGCGCAAAAGAGTAACTAGCGCACTCCTTCCAAAAGACCGCATCATCATACTTTGGGGGTTCACGTGCCTTTTCCCACTCAGCGTCAAATAAACCCAATTTTGCTTCCCGCTTGACCGGGCTAGCAGCGCGCGCAGCACGAGGTGGTCTAGCACGAAGACACTTGACAGACCCATGTCGTCTAGGGGCATACACTGCGTTGCCGCTAGCACGGGAAGACCTGACAAGGCATGATTCCGCATGTCCAGCATGTTGTTCGCCTACTGTGAATAAGAAATATTGAGCAAAATCAACAATTTGAACGCAGTTCGCTTGCGGTCCGGGATGTTCAGTTGCGGGCGGAACAAGTCAAAAAGGTGTTCATGTCCTCTGGCAACAGGAGCCCCAATACAGGACTGTCGGTTCTGCTTTGATCTTCCAATAGACGAAGCGCTTCTACCCAATAAGCAATAAATAGCCGACGCATGATCTGTAGAAGGCCGATGGATTACCAGCGACTGCAGACACAGGAATGAAGCCAGAATGAAGCCCGCTTTTCGTAGAAAAACCACATGATCCGCATCAGACCTATTTGCAGCCAGTCCCCGTAGACATACCCGCAAATCAGGAGGCAGACATGGTAATTTACGATTGGCATGCGTTCTACGTCTCTGACCACCACGCAATTGAAACAGCAACAACACCAAACCCCGAGCAGCACTGAGACAATGTAGGACCCAAATAATCTTCAAGGCTGTGCCCTGTCGGTAGACAGGACCCAAATAATCTTCAAGGCTGTGCCCTGTCGGTAGACAGTCAATCTATGGAATTTGCGCAAAACAAAATCTCTCCCATGCCACAAAACCTTCCCAGTTGAATGCAAGAAATCGTTGAGCATTGATCCATCTCTTGAGAGGAGACATGTAGTGGTTGCACATACTAACAGAATCAAAACAGACACCAAATGTATACTATGCGTCAGAAATAGACACCGAAAATTACTGCAAATATGCTTACGCAGTTCTACTCCAAGTTGTGTTCTTTCAACATTGCATGCCTTTGTTGCATGCTTGGACAAAAAACGTTCCAGAACATCAAGGAGCGCAGGGGTCGAAACATCCAATACATCGTCGCTAGTGGCCATAGTATCCAGATTTTTCTGTTTCGCCTCAAGATGGGGAGGTATGGAAGGTTGCTTCATTGACTTCTTGCTGGCGGCAGTCCAATCTGCATTGGCCATACCCGCAAGGAAGAAGTATGGAATATGAAATGATTGTGACAACGTGCTTCCGTAGGGCGCGCTGCTCCAGTAGGTACGTCAAGTCAAAGGAAATCGATCACGCACTCAAAGTGGAATGCACCGGCAGCTTTTTTCCTCTAGGGATCCTGGGGCCTGACGGCCGAAGCTTCGGCCGCTGTCGACATGCGCACGGTTTATCCGCACTTGAGCGCCGCAACTAGAGGAAGGATGCAGGAATGAAGCTGGGAAATTTCTGCAAAATGAATTTGAATTTCTGTTTAAATCATCATATGGATTAAGAGAGAAGCAAATTTGCCAGGTGTGTACATGTTTCCACCGCACACCATAGCTGAACAGCAAAATGCGGCTGAAGCCGTCTGTCAAACATCGTGCAATCNTACATGTTTCCACCGCACACCATAGCTGAACAGCAAAATGCGGCTGAAGCCGTCTGTCAAACATCGTGCAATCTGACTGATGAAAGGGAAGTGACAAACTTCCTGGATACTCTCGGGGCTCCACGCCGGAGGCCGCAGTCACCGATGTCAAATCATCCGCTGCAGACTCCCTCTGGGATCCTCGCAGTGATGGTGGTCCAGGAGGTCCTTCTCCATTAGGAACGTCAAGGCCTCTGGTTCTCAAGTCAGCAGCCCTCCTGTAGTCATCGTCTTTCAGGTAGTCACCGACATGTTGGCTCGGAGGTGGTGGACCGCCGCTCCGTGGATCTTTCTTGGAACTCGAGCCAGCATTGGCAGCGTTCGTCTCTTGGTTCAGTGCCTCATCCAGCCGTCGGTTCCACGCTCGCAGGACGCTAATCTCGGCGCTCGCTTCCTGAACCTGCGTTTCCAAGGTGTTGATGCGCTCCATCGAGGTCGTGCCATCCACGGGCATACCTGCCAGGAAAGGAGGATTGTTGGGATTAATCCCTGCGATATGAAGCGTTGTCTAAGATCATCGGTCTCACGTTTCATGTTATTGGTCTCAGCATCCTTCATTTTCAGTCTGTCTTCCCTATCCTGGATTTCGCCCAAGTATTCACATGACCTCTCATATTGTTGGGCGCCTCTAGCCAGTTTCTGTTTACGTTCACTTTCCAATTCATTCCTAAAGGACTCGACCTCAGATGAAAAGCGGGCCGTTGGCCCAAACTTTGGAGCTTCGGTCAATTCTTCCCTTAGTTGAATTTTCTGTTCCATGTACTCCCCAACTTCCGATACCAAATCTTGGGTCCTAATCTGTGCAATCTTTGCTTGACTCTCTGGGTGTTCAATTAGAGAATGACTAGGACCTCGGCCGATGGGCGAAAAGTCAACTGTCAGAGATTTCCTAAGTCTTTAGAGCACGTTCATTTTCGAACAGGTTCTCATAGTGCTCCATCCTGACGCCAGTGCTCGAACTCAGACAGGATTCCAACCTTAGTCGGGCAATGACTTCGGCCTCGGCGTTCTTGTTTGCCTCAGAGCGCTTCAAATGCCTCGTGTTCAACGTTCTTAGATCACTCTCCGTCCTGGCCTGATTCGCCTCATGAACTTTCTTACGAGATTCCTTAGTGACTTGATCCATACTGCTTTCAAAGAGTTCAGCTTGCTTTCTGGACTGTACTTTCCCTCATGGCATTACTTTCATCCATCAGTTCCCTGATTTCGGCCGTTCTCTGTTGATTCATCATTTCCAAGTTGGAATGAGAATAGGTGACCAATTCCGGTTGATTACGATACTCCATGATGGAATTCTCGAAGTTGGTCTGCATTTCTCTATACCATCCGAGAACAATTTCTCGGCAACACTGGTGCATAATCACTGTTGAGTTGAATCTGTTGTAATCTTGTTTCAGTATTCATCAACAGTCCTTGAAGATGATGCACTTCATCCTTATAGTCTCCCTAGATTTCCATGCCTCGTTGGTAGATCCTCATGGCGCCGCTCTCCACGACTGCTCCTCGGCGCTCAAGCTCTTGGATGCGAATTACAGCACCCTCGTCTTCTGAGCAGCTACCATGAATTCAGCTTGATATTCCGTCACCTCATTAGTCGAACACACCAATCTATTGTTGAGTGAATGGATTTCATTGTTCACATTCTGATGATAGTTCCTGAGGTAGTCTGTGAATTTGAGTTTGATGTCTCTGATGAGTTGATCCCGTGATGCAGGGTAGGATTCCAATTGGATCACTTTCTCTTGTAGAGACTGACATTGCTCCTTCAAGTCAGCAACTAGTGAGTTGGGTTCTCTACTTCCACTTGTCTCTGTGTCCTTCGTTTGCTCCGACCGTCAACCCTTGTCCTATCAGGTTTGTCCTCGATCGGTCTTGGGGTACCTGGTCGTGTAGCTGGTCTTCTCGGCGATCGATGGCTTCCTTGTCTCGTTCCACTACAAGCACCATCTCTTGACGATCTTGGGGTACTAGCCGTTGATCTCCTGCGACCAGGCATGTTTCATCCTGACATGATCGATTTTGAGCCACTGTCGGCAGTCCCAGGTGAAGAATGCGATGCTCCTTCGGCGGGTGCCGCAGGGTTGCCATCAAAGGTAAACTGAGTGTCACCACTGCTGCCTTGCATCTTTACGATGTAGAGCGGATCGGTTCTTGTAGATCACGATCAATTGATCCAGGTGTTGGCTAACAGCACGTGAGCACCTATCCCTCGTTGAGGGAATGAGCACTACGGCTGATAACCTGTGAGCAAAACGAGCCTTGTTCTGGGCTATGTTACCAAGATTGAGCTCACCCAGTGATGTTAACCAACAAGTTACGACATGCGGTAGCGAACACGCAGTCTATTTTCCTCCGAGCTTGGCGGTCTTGAGCCAAAGTATTGGCGAGCTCAGCGAGCTGAATTGTTTGCATATACAGCATGTATATGCACGTGCTCTACCGCCTAGTTCCCATTCGCACAAATTATTTGGAATCTATTGGTTTGAGGATACAATGCCAACCCATTCATTCTGACTGGCGGTTCCCTGTGCAACTCAACTATCTTTATTTCAAAGCAATGAACTCACTAGACGACGGTTGGCCTGAGAGCGAAGAGAAGTTTAGTGAGATATGTAAGTGTGAAGATCGTATAGCATGAAACATAGAGAGAAAAAATGGGAAAATGTCTCAAAGAAAGAAGATGTGAATGTATAAGGTGCAAATACAAGAAGATGTGAATGTATCAGGCGCCAAGAAAAATAGATTGATGAGTATGTGGAGATGTGAGGATGTGAAGAAGTGAAGCGGCGGGGATGTGAGGACATGAAGATGCGAGCATTTGAAGATGTGAGGATGTGATGAGGTGAAGATGTGAATATGTGAGGATTTGAAGATGCGAAGATGTGGAGATGGGAAGATGTGCAGAAAAAATGAGCCGTCACAGATCATCTTACACACAGACCCTTTTAGACACAGACCCTCTTACACACAGATGCTTTTACACACAGACCCTCTTACACACAGAAGCAGCTATTACACACAAACGCTTTTACACACAGAAGCTTTTACATACAGACGCTTTTTACACACAGACACTTTTACACACGGACACTTTTACACAAACAACTTTACACACAGAGCTTTTTACACACAGACACTTTTACACACAGACCCTTTTACACACAGACACTTTTACACACAGACCCTTTTACACACAGACCCTTTTACACACAGAAGCTTTTACACACAGTCCCTTTTACACACACACACACCCTTTTACACAAAGACCCTTTTACACACAGACCCTTTTACACACAGACCCTTTTACACACAAGCGCTTTTACACACAAGCGCTTTACACACAAACCCTTTTACACACAAGCGCTTTTACACACAAAGCCTTTTACACACAGACCCTTTTACACACAGACGCTTTTACACACAGACCCTCTTACACACAGAAACAGCTATTACACACAAACGCTTTTACACACAGAAGCTTTTACATACAGACGCTTTTTACACACAGACACTTTTACACACAGACCCTTTTACACACAGACCCTTTCACACACAAGCGCTTTTACACACAAAGCCTTTTACACACAAACCCTTTTACACACAAACGCTGTTACACACGAATCCTCTTACACACAGACCCTTTTCCACACAGACGCTTTTGCACAGAGACGCTGTTACACACAGACCCTTTTACACACAAATACTTTTACACACAGATCCTTTTACACAGAAACACCTTTGCACAAAAACAGTTTTACACACAGAAGCTTTTACACGCAGAAGCTTTTACACACAGACCCTTTTACACACAGATGCTTTCACACACAATTGAAATCGCAATTGTACTTCAGGTTTCGAAGATCGAACCTCATTTCGTGCGGGAAGGGTTGCTCCGGCACAGTTGACATCGCAATTTTACCTCAGTTTTTGACGATCGCCCGGGAAGGGTTCCTCCAGCACAGTTGAAATCGCAATTTTACCTCAGTTTTCGACGCTCGAACCTCATTTCGTGCGGGAAAGGTTGCTCCAGCACAGTTGAAATCGCAATTTTACCTCAGTTTTTGACGATGGAACCTCATTTCGTGTGGGAAGGGTTGCTCCAGCACAGTTGAAATCGCAATTTTACTTCAGCTTTTGACGAACCTCGTTTCGTGCGTAAGGGTTGCAGCAGACACCTCAAACTCGCAATTTTACCCCAGTTTTTGACGATCGAACCTCGTTTCGTGCGGGAAGGGTTGCTCCAGGACAGTTGAAATCGCAATTTTACTTCAGTTTTTGATGATCGAATTTCATTTCGTGCAAAAGGGTTGACGTTTCGTGACGGCTCGTTGGCACTGCCCGCGGCCTAAAGAGAGAAAGAAAGAGAAGGAGAGAGTGAAAGGGGAAGAGAGAGAGAGAGAGGGAGAGAGAGGAGAGAGAGAGAGAGGGAGAGAGAGAGAGAAAGAGAATGTGAAGATGTGAAGATGTGAAGATGTGAAGATGTGAAGATGTGAGGATGTGAAGATGTGAAGATGTGAAGATGTGAAGATATGAAGGTGTGAAGATGTGAGGATGAAGATGTGAGGATGCGAGGATGTCAAGATATGCAGATCCAACTTTTAGAAAAACCCTTCGCTCAGACGCTCTCGGGAAAAAACAAATATCATGTTGATGCTCGACTAAGGTTTAATCAGAGGCAAATTGAACAAAAACATGAAATCGTGTTCAAATGGTGAAAACACCGTTGTCATGACCTTTGCCGTGAAGGACTGCTCCACAGTATGAGGTTCAAGAGTCGCGTGGAACATCGGAACTGAGGCACCATAAAGATCCACAACGCCAAATCTTACATACTTTTACAAAAGCCATCTGGTCGTTGCTTTGAGTCGTTTGTATTGGCGAGTGCACATGCTGTGGATTTTTTGAAAACAATCAGAAGTAATTCGCCCCATCAACACATAATCCAAAAACATGAACGTCTCAAAATATCCCAACCATGTTTCGCCAAAGAGCAAGAGGCGGGCCTTTTGCGCATTGAGCATATCCTTAGCGCCATGCCATGACTTGTCACTGTTGACGCAATGTCTGTGTGTGTTTGAAAATTTGGAAAGGCCAAAGTCCAGCCACACAAAGGTTTTTTGGAAAACCCGTGTGCCCAACACCTTGAAACTTGCATCGAGACACACAAAAATGCTTGAATGCGTCAGACAAAAGTGTTTGCTATCTCTTGCTATCTTTTATGGCAACGAACAAGCGTGCTGGAACTGTCATAAGTGGATCAAATCCAGACAGTTTTGAAATAGCACATGGTGTTGCCGCAGCACGTTCTATCATTGCTCGTGGCTTGTCACGTGATATCCAATATGGTTTGCGACACGCGTCTTAGTGCATTGCCGATTGGGAACACACGCTATGAAGACTCTATAACGGGGGGCCATTCTGTGCGTGCCTACCATCTGCAAGGACGTAAAACTTCTATCTGTAAGATTAATTCTGACTCTGCGCAGGGAAAAACCTTCTTGGAAGGGAAAATTAAAGGACCGGATAACCCCACAAGTCAACTTCTTCCAGGAAGCACTTAAACAGAGGTTGAAAATGAGATAGGCGCAAGGAAGAAAGATGTGGGGCAGGATGAGCCAGAGATGGTTGGAAGGAGAGGTGCGTGGCAGTTGTGTATGATGGATGTGTGGCGTGTGAAAGATGTGTTACAGACGCATGCACGACAGATGTAACTTATGCGTGCGCATATTTGAAAGAAAGTTATGCGTGGATCTGCGTGTGTGTGTGTGTCTGTGTCTGTGTCTGTGTCTGTGTCTGTGTCTGTGTGTGTGCATGCACGTGTGTGCGTGTATATATATATATATATGTTGAGTCAATCCTAATAGCTGTAACAGTCAGTTAATGGATTTTAATCTAAGTACACCCCCAAAAATTGCACCAAGGACATCAGCTTTTCTGGGAACTGNTAACAGTCAGTTAATGGATTTTAATCTAAGTACACCCCCAAAAATTGCACCAAGGACATCAGCTTTTCTGGGAACTGTGTTTCGGAGGTTTGGGTGACAACGTCAATTCTTTGCCCAGATTGCTCGGCCCTCTTGCTCACTGTAGTCATGTCAGTCCAGTTTCCAATTTGCAATTTCCAATTTCCAATTGACAATTGGCAA
>BGPT01002625.1:20894-32204 GCA_003297045.1 Symbiodinium sp. clade C Y103
TGGTTATTGGGGAATTGGACCAGCTGCAGGCCTGCAGGTGCGCATACTCTTTTTTAACACGATAACCGAGAACCCTATTGGTTCAATGTAGGCATATATAGGCATGATTCAATCATATCACTGCCAGCCAGCGCTGAGGACCAAGTGTATGTTTTGCGTGTCGACCGCGCTTCGCAGGATGCTGTGGATTGCGACGTGGTTTTGCAGGGTTCTTTGCAACCATATGTTTTGGCAGAAAAATCATCAGGGAGAGGGTGGAAACATTTGAATCAGCTACGTCAATCCGAAGCGAGACTTTTGTGCGATTCTCGTCCGGGAATCTGTCCTGCAAACGGTGATCCAATGATGACATGGGAGAAGTTTGAGACAACATATCCTGTGCCAGACAACTTTCATGACAAGCAATTGCATTTGAGGCATCCTGTCCCAAAATGGTATTTGTCGATCCCATTTTTTCGCGGATAGTTTTTACATATCCCATGTTTTTCGCTGATAGTTTTTACATGGCAAGTCCCTTCAAAGAAATCCGGCAGTGGGCGATGATTTTTTAAAGGCTGCCGCCTCTGCCGCAAACCCCAGAAGCAAAACAAACCCAAACTTCAAACAATAGGTGATTGCTTCAAGGCTGCCGCCTCTGCCGCAAACCCCAAAAGCGAGGGATATCCACGTTGCGCTGCCTAATTGTCAAGCAACGCAAACAGAAAACGTGCACCAAACCCCTGTTCTGTTCCTACTTCATGTCTTGGGTACTTTCAGCCGAGCCCCTTTCCCAGTGTTCCCATTCCCCGGTAGCAAGCGCCTAATTTCGTTTGTGCATCCCATACTAGACAAACAACACTTGGGGACTGCGGGGTATTGGTTCTGGCGTTGGTCTTGCAGGTCTTGTTGGTCTTGTTGGTCTTGTTCTTCTTGTTGTCGTTGTTGCCGTTGCTGCTGCTGATGCTGCTACAGCAGATATGGTTTGTTCATTTTCTTAGACGCGCTCCACTGCTAGCCGGAGTCGGCGGATTTGATCGCATTGGTTCGCTCAGAGCTCCAAAGGGTTGCTCTTCTCATTATTTAGGTTCAGGACTACAGCACATTGTGCAGAGCAGGGGTGCCAGGGTTTAACTTGATCAGCTAAGGGTTGAGATTCAGGCAGAAAGAGAGATAGATATCTAGAGCGATAGAGAGATAGATAGATAGATGGATGGATGGATGGATAGATAGGTAGATAGATAGATATATAATTAGACAGATATATAGATGGTTAGACAGATACACAGATGTAGATGGCATGTCGCGAATAAGCACCCTTATGGATGGATGGATGGATAGATACATACAAACTGACATACATACATACACACACACATATATATATATATGTATATGTATATGTATATGTATATGTATATATATGTATATGTATACGTATATGTATATGTATATGTATATGTATATGTATAGGTCCGGTTTAGCGCCGTTGCTGCGGTGCCCAGGTATTTCATGTCTGGAAAAGAGGTTGAGCCTCAGGAAACAAAGGTCTTGGCAGTGTTTCAAGATCCGTTGCCGGGGCGGAATCTACAACATGGTCATGGGGCTAGTGGGCAGTCACAAGTAGACATGTTGTTGGAAGAGGTTCAGAAAGCTGCTGAATCCGGATGTGCTGGAGTGGTACGGGATCGTTTGAAGAAGGTGTCGGAGTTGTTCCAAGTCTTAGATGCAAAACAGCATTGATCTCGTGCGACGACTCGGTTGCCACCAGGTTCAGGTTCAGCTGGAGCATTGGTGCCGTCTTCTCCACCTTCATGCGGAGGGGTGGAATACCGCCCTGACTTTATGCTGTGCTCTGTGCTTTTGGCTGACAAATTGACCCTTGTTGGCCAGTTCAGAAAACATTCACAATGTCAAGTCGTGAAACAAACCAGCATTTTGGGCATTGTTAATCTGTTAATCACGATTGCAAGGATTGCTTCTGAGAATCAAAATAAATGGCTGTATCTCTGCTATTGAAGCGCTTCTTTTTTCACCTCTTGTCCCGGAATGTGCGTGCTTGCCCAGGACAAGCCCAAGCCAAATGGCAGATGCTTTGAAGTTGTGGGGCGGCCCAGGGCCCATTGGGGATCACTTGAAACTGAAAATTTAGGGTCGCACTTGATAACGTGTTTGGCTCAGGAAATATATCAAGAGGTTTCACACATCTTTTGAAGTGGTTGCTTGGGCAGCTGATTCTTGAGTGGGCCACCAAGGTCTCTGCGACTGTGCTTGGCCCCAGAGCTTGTGGAGCATATCTTCAAGCAAGGCCTGCAAGTTCCCAGTCGGATGACTTGTTAAGATCAAGGCTGGAAATGGACTTGGCCACCATGGTATACTGCAGGCGGTTCATTTTGAACTCTCAGACACAGTGGTACATTCATCTTAGGGCCGACAGCTCGCCACAGGGCGGTCGTGACTATTTCATCTGTGAGTACGATTGGGTCAAACTTGGGTCAGCCTCTGAAACTAGGGAGCAGCATGTCTCCAGACTTCTTCAGTCAGGGAACATCACTTTGACAACGAGGATTTTACCTTTAAGCATCATTGGGAGTAGGGCAGCGTCAGCTACCCACAAGGGACGACAGCTTCTCAGAGCCCTATCCTTGGATTCAGATTCTCTGCAAGCCAGCATTGCGCGTTGCATGAGCTTGATGTTTGATTTCGGCGCAGAGTCAGGACGGTTCTAGTTGAAAGTTCTCTAACAAAAACTAGTTTAGTCAGTTAAAATCAATTTCAGAATAGCAAATGGTTTTCAAATTCTGTGCAGATCATGCCTGTAGGATTGTGGACTTTGGACGATGGGTCTATGAATCGATTATTTTCCAAAGCTTTGCCCATTGCAGATGGAGACCATGCTTTGCATCATGTTCTTTGGCTTTTGAAAAGCACACACACACATGTCAAAGTCTACAAGGCTCTTCTCCCAGGTCATTCACGGAAGTAAGCCTCCCGGCCGGCAACTGAGGTGATGCAAGAAGTACCCATTGCTTTTTCGCATTGGGCTGAGTTCAAGGAGACGCTGACAGCAGTGGCCCGAGCCTTTGGGTCATATCACCGCTGGACAGATTCAAAGATGTTTGCATCAACAAGAATCCAAATGTTCCTCAGGACTGTGAGGGTTTCTGGGCGTCTCGCGCATTTTACGTTGTGAATTTCCTTTCTGAAGTTTTTTCTCCATTGTGCAACTGGCAGTTTGTGTTCAATAAATCATTGGCATTTAAGGCTTGAGAGGGCGTGGTGGTTTCTTTCTGTTCTGCAGTTGCGTAACATATGTAAAATTGTATCATGAATCGTGACTTGCCGGACCATGTAGGAACATCGAAAAGCAATGCTCAATCTTTTCAAGACGGTTTGTCCTCAGTTCGTTGAACACCGATGGGAGTATTTGTATGAGACTTTGGATTGGGTGGCACCTCGCAAGTCAGCCTTGGAGCTTTTGAAGTTGAGGGATTTCAGCAACGCTGCTGCTGAGCGGGACAACCCTTCTCAGAATGAGCAACACCAACTTTCTTCCAAACACCTGGAGCTTTTGACAAACCTTTGTGATGATGGGTCCATCACTGCCCGCCGTTTTTGGGCAATGTGTGGTCTAACCAAAATCCTTAGCGATTGGGGCCACCACGTGTCTGGATATCTTCATGGCTGTCCATGTCATGATGTGGGAGACAGACCCAAGAAAAAGCAAAGGAGAAGGAAAGATGTCGAATTCTTGGAAAGGAAGGAGGAAGAGTTGTTTTTTGAGACTTGCCCGATGGCAGGCAGGATGGCCGTTCCTTTGGCAGCCGGGTACCCCAAAATCGCAATGCAGGTTCTCCAGTCTGAGGCGTCCAGCTTTCCTACCCATGTTCAGACTGCTCTTCAGAAGTACTGTGAGTGACCCTGCCGGTGGGGAATTGCTCCTGGAAAATTTCCGGGCCGCAGTTGGTCGATTGACTTTTCGCATGACGCAAACTTTTGGTTACTGGAGCGAATTGCCTTGGGTACTTCTGATGATTATGCATCTGTGTTTTGCTGAGGGTTCCAATGTGAGGATGTACTCTGGGAGTAGGAGGTGACGGGGCGGGTTGATGAGTTCCAATACTATAGTCCCACTTCGAGCCCCGGTGGGTTTGGTCTGTCTCTTTGGAGTACTGCTGAGTGTCCCACTTTGAGTAATTTTTTGGGGTGGAAGCCCTATTGGTGTCAGGGCGATGATAGGCTTCGCGTAGCTGGACACAACGGCGAGGGGCCCGATCTTGAGGTGATCTGGAACGTAGGTGAAGGGAAGAGTTCTTTGCAGAGCGTGAATGGATTGGATGTGAGCGCGAACGACAGTGACGTGATGGTGTAGGTGAGCGTTTGGACCGACGTCGACGAGGACTGCGTGGTCGGGAGAAGGAGCATTTGTCCTCGGGGTATCGGCGTTGTCGCCGTGAAGGGCTGGCAGTGTACGGGAACAATCGAGAGTGGGGCGTAGAGGCCCGTTGACGAGATAAAGAGGCAACGTCCGAAGCATCAAGAATAGGTGGTGGTGTAGACGCGGAAGGTGGTGCAGGCGGTGGAGGTGGAATGACTGGTGGAGGGCGGTTCACGCAAAGGAGCTGGTGGAAGGTTCGGCATTGATTGTGGAGCAGGAGCTGGAGTGGAAGATGGTAATAAATTGGCCTGTTGCTGTAACAAGAGGTTGATCTGAGCTTGAGACTGAGTTTCACGCATGTGGGCTTGTTGTAGTTGATCGCGAATAAAAAGATCTGCTCCATAACCAGGAGAAACGTTGCCTTGAGCTGGTAGAGACGTCGGTGCCATAGGAGTCATCATTGGGGATCCCGAAAAGCTCATCATCGTAGGGTGGACATCGTGGGCATTGAAGTTGACTGCTGATTCCAGGCTCGTGGGTTCCAAGAACCCGGAAACATGATGCAGCACAGCGAGGAAGAGGTGCGGACGATGTGAGGTGTAAACTAAAATCACAAAATAGGATGCACTCTAGTACAGTCATGCATTGTCGTGCTCCCAGTGCAGTAGACGCGACAGTCTCTTGAGCAAAGCTGGAAAAGGAGGTTGTTTAAGGCGGTTCTCTCTCAGGAAACTGGTGATTGCCAGGTGTAGCGGCCAGTTGTTCAACCACGACAATCGACAATGAAGCGGCAAGAAAAGGGGATGCCAGGCACTGCGGCAAGCTGTTCAACACACACTCTCTCGACTGATGAATGAAAAATGAAATAAAACCAATTGTTTCACTTTACTTAAACAAATTACTATTTAAATCACTGCACTTCGGCTGTCAAATCGGAGGATCCGGCAATTTACCTGGAAAGGTATGCCCCACAGGGCTCATGCCACCATGACGGAATCCGACATGAGTAACACACTTGAACAGAAACGTCGTTTGAATTGGGTAGCTAGAGTGCATCGTACGCGCAAAAACACCTCAGTAAACCTGACAGGAGTTGGAGCTGTGATTGGAAGTGAAGCTGTTTTCGAAGTTCATTGAATAAAGATAAAATAAAGTACCACGAAGGTGCCAACAAATACCATTGAGAGAAGCCAAAAAGTTGCTACGAGGTCGCTATACCAGTGCAGTCGCCACTGCTGTGGCCAAAAAAGTCAGATTGCGGTAACCGTGGAGCAACAAAGTAAACGACGTGCCGGTTCTGGGCTTAGCCCGTAGCCATGGAAGTGCAAATGGACAAATGTTTGGCAGGTACGTCGATGAGCGTCCCCATCGATATTACAGGCAACTGATGAGTGTCTTTGTTAGTGCCGGTCTCATCAGTGCCCCCGGCACCCCCTGCAGCTAGCACGAAATAGTTCTTCGAGATTGATCCCAGCAACAAGTACAAGGGAGTCATCACGGTTGAAAAGAACACAGCAAAAAAGGAAAACCAGAGTAGAAATTTGACATCTGTTCACATCTCTCTCTCACACACACACACCCACACGCACGCACGCACGCACGCACGCACACACACACACACATTGCGGAACATCCAAATATATCATCGCAGAAGCACCGTCCAAGACATTTCCAGCAGTCGTGAAGAAGCACTTGCGACAAATCGGTTTTTCTTTGTTGTTTCCATGTGCTGAATTGAAAAAACAGCATGCATCACCAGGTGATTTGTTGCGATGTCTGCTGTTGGGTTGCAAGGTTGTGAAGGCTTCGCTTTCATGTTCTAATTCATGTTTTTGTGCATCCTGCACGGGAAAGACTTTGGTTGCCACTGTGGTCTTTCTGAAACATGAGCACGACCGAATTGCTGGACCTCTGTAACTGAACTAAGGACTTTCCATTGACACCAGATGCAGATGGTTGATTCCATGATGTACCTTGCTGGCACATTTGCAGTGCTGGATGACTTCCAATACCTGCGCCACTTGGCAACTGAAGGTGAGACATGCTTAGAATTTGTACCTTTTTGTATCTTTTGTACCTTTTTGTACTTTTTGATCCTTTTTGTGCCTTTACTTTCTCACATTTTCTCACCCTTCTTGAATCCTTTTTGACCCTCCGTTTTGACGAACTATGGAAAAAAACTTTAGTGTGGAAATGAAAGCTTTCTTGAAATGAAAACAAATAAAACTCGAACAACTTTTCAATAGGCACTTACCGTTGAAATGCGCAGTGAGGAGGCGGAGTTCAGCGGTTGCCTAAAATTACGTACCTCGCTTTCTCGTGCCTTTCAATCTGGCCTTGCTCAGTTTATTCTGCTGGTTTGTCCAGTCGCCTATACAGTATGCATATTTCTATCCATTCAAACTCGGTGTGGCAGGCATGCCTCAACCTGCATGGAAACGAAAATGCGCCTCAACCATCGGATCCATCGGTGTCGAGAGCCNTATTTCTATCCATTCAAACTCGGTGTGGCAGGCATGCCTCAACCTGCATGGAAACGAAAATGCGCCTCAACCATCGGATCCATCGGTGTCGAGAGCCCACGCGACCCAAGACTACATTCGACAGTTATATTTCGTCTGACATCTGGACTCAGACCGAATTTCAAAGGTGACAACTTGCTGCCTCAAGCAAGTGATTGTATATATGCAANACTACATTCGACAGTTATATTTCGTCTGACATCTGGACTCAGACCGAATTTCAAAGGTGACAACTTGCTGCCTCAAGCAAGTGATTGTATATATGCAAACGAGATTCCAAATCCTTCCTGACATTGCTCCCCTGAGATTCGTTCAAGTCCAGTGTGGCAGGCATGCCTTGAATAGCTGCAACATGTTGCAAAGAAACATGTCTGTCCACCTGAATCTTGGAGAACTCGAGCAGCCAAAGCGTTTGAGGGATGGCATGATGCATTTGAAACCCAAACATCTTCGGTTACATTATCATTCTACAATTCTACAATCATGTTTGGCCTGAGATCTGGAGGATTGAACGGTATTTTCAAGGGTACTTGCATTGCAGGGTTTTTGGCGAAAAGACAATTTGCTCCATCAATCAAGTGATTGCAAGCAAGGGAGATTCCAAATCCTTCCTGGCATTGCGAATGTGAGCGGAATTTCTTGCACTCAATCCAGGATTCGGACAAACCCCTGNCAAGTGATTGCAAGCAAGGGAGATTCCAAATCCTTCCTGGCATTGCGAATGTGAGCGGAATTTCTTGCACTCAATCCAGGATTCGGACAAACCCCTGCGTTTTTGTGTCCAAGGAGTCTGGTTCAACAGACAGCTCCTAGTTGGCAAATTCAACTTTCGGAGTTTACATCAAGTGTCCAGATGNGTGTCCAAGGAGTCTGGTTCAACAGACAGCTCCTAGTTGGCAAATTCAACTTTCGGAGTTTACATCAAGTGTCCAGATGACTTGGGTCAAATTTCCCTTTGCCTATGACTGTCCAGAATGCAGGAGCGTTTGTCGAATGCACTTGCAATCCCAGGTGTTTGTATTCGCAGCCCGAAACTTTCAAGGTCGAACTCGGACAACTCTGAGCCAGCTTGTCAGCTGCGTGCTTGAATTGCAGCCGGCTCATGACCAATAGCAAACGTCGGGAGATTTTCGGAAACCGATGATGTGCAGTTCCTTTCAAAGCATGCGAGACGAGGTTCTTCAGAGAGGATGCGCGAAACTTCTCGGACTGTTTGAGAATTCATTCTAATTGACGATTCCTCTTCGCTNGAGAGGATGCGCGAAACTTCTCGGACTGTTTGAGAATTCATTCTAATTGACGATTCCTCTTCGCTGACATGCTCTTGGATGTGCGAGTACAAACTGTTTCTCAAGCCTGAGCGGTGCTTTTTGCGCTTCTCCCGACCCTGAACCACTCTCCTCAAAATTCGTCTTGGACTACGTTCTGGTAATTTGCTTCGACCGGATGTCGCTGAAAGGTTGAAAGAACTTTGCCCAAGCTTTTGCAGATGGTCATGCTCGAGTTATCCATAGTTGATGTTGTGCGCTACTGCCGCCACGACAGTCCTTCCAGTCATTCAGAAGGGAACGCGCCAATTCTTTTCCAGTTGTTGCAGAAGACATAAAGGACGGAGCTTCAGATGTTTGATGCCTGTCATGAGGGATTGTCAGTCCTGATACCTGAACAGGACCTGTATTTTTACATGATGTACTCTGCCTGACTCCAAGGACATCTGGTCCTGGTCCGTGATTTGNCAGGACCTGTATTTTTACATGATGTACTCTGCCTGACTCCAAGGACATCTGGTCCTGGTCCGTGATTTGTCTTTCACCTCGTGAGAAATAACACACTTGGAAAGATCAACTGTGCCCATATTTTCACACGTTTGCCCTACTCTGACATGTGTCCGCCGCTGTACTTCAATGTTTACTTGAAGCAGTCAATCTGTTCCTTAGCTGTTTCAGTGGACTCACTCTTTCCAGCATGCTAGTGGCAAGCGGCGCAAGCCTNTTCAATGTTTACTTGAAGCAGTCAATCTGTTCCTTAGCTGTTTCAGTGGACTCACTCTTTCCAGCATGCTAGTGGCAAGCGGCGCAAGCCTATGCAGAATCAGAAAGATGCACAAAGCCGTACCCCACTCACAGCACACCGACGCATGAGTCAAAGCTCATGAACTTGTCAATTTCCTTTGATTCCTATGTAGCCCGCAAACATGGTCAGGCAGATGCTTTCGTGCTGTGAAAATCTCGCCGCAGACTGCCGATACGACGTGACGACGGCAAACGATAAGAATTGTGACGAGACTTTGCAGGATTTCACACCTGCAGCCCAGAGTGTCTCCTGCCAAGTTGATTGATTAAATGGTTTTGTAGGAACCCATGGTCTTCAAGGGTTGTTCCTTTGCAAGCAGCTGCTAGCACGTGATGACTTGAGAGTGGTACCTGATCTGCACATTCCTCGGTCCCCTATGTTCTTGCAGCAGAAAGCTTTGGAGATTGACTCCCACAATCTGATATGTGCAAGGGTTCAACACAGGATGCTCCATGCTATTCATGATCTTTGTCCGGCATTGTGTCAAAGAGGCAAGGAAGTGCATGATTGCTGTATGAGTGCAGTGGACGTTTCTCAGACACTTGCAGGGCCTTCAAACCTGTTGCAAATGTCACATACTTTTGTGGCAAGACATGTGCAGGATTTCACGCCTGCAGCCCAGAGTGTCTCCTGCCAAGTTAATTAAACGTGTTTTGCAGGAACCAGTGGTCTTCAAGGGTTGTTCCTTTGCAAAGAGCCGCTGGGACACAACGAGATATGACACATGTGNATGACACATGTGCTAGATATGCCTTTTACCCTGACAAACGGCTCTTGGGATTCCTTCCCATCCATGCGCACAAAATTTTCATCGAGGAACAAATCTCGCGAGAGTTCTTGCCTTGTCCAGATAGCTGCATGCTGTGTGGTTGTTCTGTTTTTTTTTTTCAGAGGTTGGGCCGTTATTGGAAGGGCACCCAAGAAAGGAATCTAGGGACCGTATTGGCATGCCCACTCTCCAAGTCTTTCGTTCAGTGGACGTTTCTGAGACACTTGCAGGGCCTCCAAACCTGTTGCAAATGTCACATACTTTTGCGGCAAGACATGTGCAGGATTTCACGCATGCATATGACATGAGGACAGTGAGCCTTTCCCAGAGCACCTCCCGCTCCCGGATTTAACTGATTTCACNAGACATGTGCAGGATTTCACGCATGCATATGACATGAGGACAGTGAGCCTTTCCCAGAGCACCTCCCGCTCCCGGATTTAACTGATTTCACCCAACCTGATATGATTTGTGATTTTGGGAAGATAGCAAGTTGGCGCGTGTGTGGATAGTTGCCCGCCAAGAGACAAGCACGGCACGTGATTTGCAAGAGCCTCAGCTTCCCATATTTGCCTGTGTTCAACACAAGATGCTCCATGCTATTTTGCTGCTTTCTACAGCCTTGTGNACGGCACGTGATTTGCAAGAGCCTCAGCTTCCCATATTTGCCTGTGTTCAACACAAGATGCTCCATGCTATTTTGCTGCTTTCTACAGCCTTGTGTCAAGACGTGTATCTTTGCAGTGCATGAGAGAGGTGCATGTTGCTCAGACACTCGCAGGGCCTCCAAACCTGTTGCAATTGTCACATACTTTTGTGGCAAGACTTTGCAGGATTTCATGACTCAAGGTGTCCTGAAGGAACCCATGGTCTTCAAGGGTTGTTCCTTTGCAAGCGGCTGCTAGGACGTGATGACTTGAGAGTGGTACCTGATCTGCACATTCCTCGGTCCCCTATGTTCTTGCAGCAGAAAGCTTTGGAGATTGACTCCCACAATCTGATATTTGCANGATGACTTGAGAGTGGTACCTGATCTGCACATTCCTCGGTCCCCTATGTTCTTGCAGCAGAAAGCTTTGGAGATTGACTCCCACAATCTGATATTTGCATGGGTTCAGCACAGGATGCTCCATGCTATTCTGCTGCTTTGTACGACATTGTGTCAAAGAGGTAAGGAAGTGCATATTTGCAGTGCATGACAGCAGTGCATGTTGCCCAGACACTCGCAGGGACTCCAAANTGCTGCTTTGTACGACATTGTGTCAAAGAGGTAAGGAAGTGCATATTTGCAGTGCATGACAGCAGTGCATGTTGCCCAGACACTCGCAGGGACTCCAAATCTGTTGCAATTGTCACATACTTTTGTGGCAAGACATGTGCAGGATTTCACGCCTGCAGCCCAGAGTGTCTCCTGCCAAGTTGATTGATTAAATGGTTTTGCAGGAACCCATGGTCTTCAAGGGTTGTTCCTTTGCAAGCAGCTGCTAGCACGCGATGACTTGAGAGTGGTACCTGATCTGCACATTCCTCGGTCCCCTATGTTCTTGCAGCAGAAAGCTTTGGAGATTGACTCCCACAATCTGATATTTGCA
>BGPT01002626.1:0-14170 GCA_003297045.1 Symbiodinium sp. clade C Y103
AACCGGAAGCCAAAGTCCTTTTGTGTCTTCTCCTTTGGGACTTTTGCCATCCAGTTTGAGCCATAAAAAAATCAGTGTGTCAAAGCATCATCAAACAATGGTTGGTTTAAATTGTCATGTTGCCATTTCCAGGCCTTGGATGAACAGGTTTTCATTTATGTGTTTTTCATTGTTTTTCATGTTTTTTCATATTTACCCCTAATTTCCCATATTTTCTCATATTCTTTAAGGGGGAATTCTCACCCCTTTTGCTGCTCACCNTGTTTTTTCATATTTACCCCTAATTTCCCATATTTTCTCATATTCTTTAAGGGGGAATTCTCACCCCTTTTGCTGCTCACCCCCCAAACGTTTCGGTGATAACATAACATAACTATGGAACATCACTATTTCTATGAGGTAAATCAACCCAAAATTGCCATTTTCAATAGCTATGTTAGTTTATCAGATGGTATAGTCCGGTACAGTCATAAAACGAACCCTTGGCCTCCACCCCCAAGGGCTGGGTTGCGACCAAGTAACAGCGCCGGTGGACACCAACCAACCACAGCAGGCACTTTGGGCAAGGCCCTGGCCGCCGGAGGGAAGAGCTGGGGGGATTTAACTGGTTCAACTGCATGTGAAGTTGCACCCAAATGTGGAGTTGATATGGGATGTCTATGGAATTCTATGGGTTTAAAACGGATTTATCTGGGATTTAAATGGATTGCCAAATATGGGATTTTTATGGGTGTGAGTCAGAACACTAGTACATGTACCTTGCTGGTTGCTGATTTATGGTACTTTTTTAAAGCAGTCTACAGTCTAGATGTTTCATCTTGATTTTATTGATGTTGATTTCTGTCAGACAGTTTCATCATTGGGAAATTACAACTTTATGGTTTTCATTTGCCATAAACAATCCAACCGACCTTCGGTCAAATTTAAACCATGCGAGGGTGGAGCAGTGGAGTGCAAGTCAATGACTGCAAACCTTACTACTGTTTTATAGGTAAGTAGGTCGATGACTGTAATTGACGTCCTTTTGGTTTGCTGGTACGCAGGTCAATGACATCCCCACTGGGAACCCCAAAGATCATGTATGAATCCCTATTCAACACTGACACGGCAGGCATTAATCACCTCATCCTACTACACTCAAAGGGCTGTTTCTCAAGAATAAGTCAGTTCAGAACCATGAGTTCAGATTTCACTACATCGCCCAGTCCAACTTATTAAAGCAGTTGATCCAATTTCAATATGTCATTGACAGTTACCCAACAGCTTAACAAATCAGTGATGTTGAAAGCAATGCATGCTGTTGAAATCAGTGTCGTTGACGTTGACACACGTTGACCATGGCAACAAGATAGTCACTGACAACAACCCAACGCGCAGCACAACACTTGACCATTCTTCATCACTTGCAGTTCTTATTGGTTGGTTGCAGATTGGATGGCGTCGCACCCGGACCTGAAACGTCTTTCGCGTCCCATGTCATGGCGCGAAGAATTTCGCAGTTGCTATTATTCAATATACTTGGAATATCTTGGAACGTCTTTCGCGCCCCAAGGCAAGGCAAAGTTTTTGAAAATTGCAACTTTCCTCAGGCCAGTGTTCCATCATCATTCAAAGCGTGTTCAAATTCGCTGGGAAACCCCAGGTTGACCCCGGGATCCCCATGTTGACCTTGCCATTGAAGGTTGGTTGGATTTTGGAAAATGAAAACCATAGAGTCACAATTTCCCAAATGATGAAACTGTCTCACAGAAATCAATATCAATAAAATCAAGTTGGATAAAACTGAACATCTAGACTGCATACAAGGAATACCTTCATCAGCAGACAGCTTGGTGAACCCTGAAATAGCTTCCAAATATGGTAATAATAAGTTTTGACTCATCCTCAAATATTTTAGAGTCGCATCGGCCCCGAATGCAAAATCTCGTGGGCTGTTTAATTGGGCAGTACCGTTTTATTCGTTATAAATGATCACTATTAATAAAGCGTGGTTTATATGAGCTAATATTCTGTACTCGTATGTAGTTAATATGTACTCATGGATGAATCTAATATGCAGAACATTGATGGAATCTACTCCTGCAAGTTTCACATATATGATCATATATGCACATTATATGTAACGTATACATAAATAAGTGTGTGTGTGTGTAGAATATGTCACTTGTGTACCGCGTGAGATATGGGTGACAAAGAAGCAAGCATCGGAGCACGTTTTGAACTTTTTGGGGGCCCCTGCAGATGTGAGGAGCACTCATGCAATTTCACTGTGATAATCTGAGGTACCCCACAGAAACCAGGTTCAAGCAGCAAGAGTGGAGGAATCAACTGGTTTTACCGGCAAACACAGGGGTTGAACCTGAAGACCCCTGGCAGAAAGTCAACTTTTAAGCTGGACATAATGTGGGTAAAACAATAATAAACCAGCCATTTGGGAATGTGTTATACCACCTATTTAGGGTGAAACCGGGGATGGTTTATGGCTTTGTTTTACCAACATTAAGTGATGAATAATGGCTTGTAGTCAATGGGTGTCAATGGTGAATAATGACAACTGATGGTTAACTGATTGGTGATATACCCTCTGGTAAACATACAAAAAACCATGGAAAATCACCATTTTTAATGGGAAAAATCCACGAACTTTCTATGGGCCATTTTCCATAGCAAAGTGTTAGTTTACCAGAGGGTAAGCAACATTACATTTTCCATGGCATGAAGCCAAGCCAAGCCACTTCCCCAAGATCTACCCAGTGCCCAGCTGATCAATGGCGCCGCCTCCAAGGAGGAAAACAGCAAGGACCGGTTCTGCCGCAGCTGTTCCTGGCAGGGATGAATCCCGTGAAGCCGCAGTTCCAATGAACAAAGTGGATTAAAAACAGCACAGTTCAGAGGTGAAAATCCTAAGTTCTGGGGGTTGACAATCCTGTTTATAGATGTTGATAGCATTTTATAGCCATTTTTAACCTCAACTGCACCCCCCCAGGGTGTTCTCTCCAAGGTATCATGGCATTGTATGGCTGAATTGAGACCAGTTTGGGATGGCTTTCCATCAACCAGCAAATCATAGATGTGCTGCTGAGATTTTGCAGAATCGACTCAGAATCCATCAAACCAATCAGTCAAACCCATATATTATAGATATATATATATATATAAATGCATGATGTTCTCAATAAACATGATAGCTATCAGCATCTTCGATGACATTTGATGACCTGAAGGCAAGTGCTCACATTGGCATATTTTATGTGGAGTGAAGCACTTGCGAAGGAGGACATCTTTGCCATGTGAACAGCTCAGAGGATGGCTTTGCCATCCGATCCTGCTTTCTCTCTCGTCTCAATGCAAACTACCGGCCAGTAATCAAACATGGCAATTAAAATGCTGTTGTGTTCAAACGGGAAAACCATCTAGAAATAGGTATTCTCAATTTTTACGGTTGATTGCCGGAGGGTGAAAGAATCATCATCAAAACATGCCTAATTCCAAGTTGATATCAATGTTAGCTATTTTTGATGTGGGTTTTCAGTACTTTTTTTGAACCATGCACCGTGATGCCTTCTATGGTAGAGAGATTTGTCTCATCTTCTGTGCGAGCAAAATGAACAGGTCTGTTTTAAGTGATCTTTGAGTCCCCACCCTTTGATCGGGAAAATCTCTTTGAAGCTGTGATCACCCTCTGACCATCTGGCGGGTTTGTCTGAAAATCGGGTACCGCACCATTTGATGGTTGATCATCATTTTTCCATCATATAATAGCAATTATTGCTTGGATATTGTGGGCAATTCTCAGACATACCCAAACAGTATGATCACCATTCTATCTCCAGATTTGCTAGTTGAATCCCCGTTTTGACTAACATCTATTGACAAAAACACCAGAATTTTGAGCGAAACCATCAAACCCTTGTAATCGCCCTTGTGAAGGATTTAACCCTCCCATGTTTCCTGATTTCATCTCTATATTTTGCTGCATCAAGTTCCCCGATTTGTCAGAGCCTCGATCTTTTTTGTGACCACTTTGTCAGTGTCCATGTATTCGGACTCGGCATACGCCAGCTTCTCCTGATTTCTGGACCTCGGTGTTTCGAGAAATGCTCAGCGGTAACCAGCGTTTCGAAGGATTTCCATAGTGATTTAACCAGCAATATCATGGAGATGTATTGCAATGAACAAAAACGGTGATTGACCACAATGATGACGATATCAAGGGGATCTATGATGCTGGTTGTAACTATCAAACATATCAAAAGTCTAGGATTGAAGCAGTAAATGACTAAATACATTTTGACTTCACTGGAAATACATCCGAATTTACCCTAAACGAAAATGGTGGATTAGCTGCCAATTTATGGCAATTCTAAGAAGTAAACATGATGATAAACCATAAGCCCAAATGATCCCAAACTGGTGTGGGATTCTCGACTGAATCAGGGTGTATCAATCGTATCAGACCTCATTTCATGGGTTGACCTGATTATATGGGTACTTCAAGCCTAGGTCATTGACTGTCGCATATGATATGTTTTCTCCTTCATTTTTAGCATCATCGCAGGAGTAGTTCACCAACTCCTCGGGTGAAGCTGAATGCACCTGCTGTGCAAGCTGCTGGATGATGGATTGGATCCCAGTGGGTTGCCAATTTCCCAAAAGAACTCACAAAGCCAGTCCAGTGGATACCTAGGCAAGGCATGGGAGTGGCTTGGCCAAATCCATACTGTGACGGCAGGAGCCTTTGGCACCGGTGGGGGCGCCACGGCTGGCTTTGTTTGAGGCGCTGCCTTTGGGTCTACTGCCTTTGTGGCAGGAGCGCCAGGCTCACCCGCTTTGGGTGGCGCCTTCGCGTTTGCCCTCCTTGAAGCCATGATCCCAGGAGTTGTAGGTGGTGAACGAGGGCATTCAGCCGATAACTCACTCAACATGGGATTAAATTGGTCAGCAACTAACAAACTGCAGAAAATAACCGCAGGGATACAGCCAATCTGGATAAAACGACATCAATCTAGCCGGCATTGCTTGTTTTTGATTATGTTTGGAATTGTTTGGACAATCCAACAGAGGTGACTACAAGATCTACGTGCAAAGAAACGAAGACTGACTCCAGTGGATTCTGATCCTTCAGCATGTGAAGATACACCTTCAGTACAGTTTGCTATAGAACAATGGCCCATCTATAGATGGTTTGCCGTGATTTTCTGTAGCTACTGCCTAGTGTATACGTTAAATTACAAAGGGTAGCTAGTTGGCTGAATGGATCAATGATGATCCATGTCATAATCTTCATGGCAACTTTGTCCGTGCTTCATTTCAGATAGAAGGCCCTTAGGCTTGCTTCGTGACATGTGCCACGAGGGTAGCTGATTTGTGCCAAGTTGCAAGCGATGCAGCTGATCCTTGGAATTTCCCTTCCGCTGGTCCTCGCGCTCCTGGAACTCACGCCTGAAAGAAAGATCCGAATGGGAAAACTCATGGAAAATTCCATGGGCATTTCAGGGGGGATTCAATTGGATTTCATGGGATTCTGCGGGAATTTATGGGAGATTCATTGGAATTAAAGGGTGATTCAGGGAATTTCATTGGATTTGGCAGAGATTGAATGAGGATTTAATGAAGATTTAGCAACATCAAGAGCTGCACCTGGGATCATTTCTGATTACTTGACAATATTTGGATCGTATTTTCTTTCTTTCGGATGTTTTCTTGGATGATTCTGCCAATCCTCACCATCATTACGGTGACCTCGTTGTGAAGTCGCTAAACAATTGACCCCGTTATACCTTTCCATCCACTGGTTCATCATCATTATCATTCGTTTTCCCCAGTCAATTCAGCGTAATTAAATTGAAGTTTGAAACACCATATCCAATTATATATATGTTATTTTCTGTTATACCCTCCAGTAAATTAACATAGACCCTGGCAGATAGGGGTTGGAAGATTAGTTTCCACTAAAAATTGGTGGTTTTCAAGGTCAGACTGTTAATTTACCAGAGGGTGTCAGTTATATCCTCATAAAGTGCTTAGTTTCATCGTCCCCATTCAATCCAGAAGTTTTTTTTGTTCCCCCATTCATCACTTGGGACGGGCGGAGAGTCTGCCGGGTCACCGTAAGGTTTCCACCTTCAGGGTGTAGTGATTCCTTGGTTTTGGCGGAAAAAATCTGCAGGAAACCACGGCCAAAAAACCATGGGAAGATGAAAATCCATGGATTTTCCTGTAACTGAGCAATGTTTTCTTTCCCAGATTTAGAGAAGGTGTAGTATCATATGGATGTGTTGGTCAAGTTCATAGGGCTTGGCCACCTGTGCTGATTCTAATCTCATCTATTTTGAGGCTCCCATTGACTGACGCTTTTCCGTGATACAGTTACGAAGAAAAAGTGGGGGAAGGCAAATTTTAATCTGAGGTTTTCGTTTCGAAGCCTACCAAACTGATCCAATTTCAGGTAAATGGCTAGAGGTCATCCCCGAACCCACGATGCCACTGGAGAGTGAAGGTCATTCTTGGGGGCCTCCCAAAACTGTGATGGTCCTCATGGTGACAATACCAATGTGGCTTGGGGAACAACTGCGCTGTTTTGGTAGATGGAACACTGCTCCCAAGCCACTGACTGAGATGCGCAACTTTACACATGCTACGGGGTGTGTGTGAAAATAGGATGCCTCTAAATCCACTGGTTGATCATTATTCTTTCCTGTTGATATTGCCTATTGGGTGATATCCACCATTTTCAAACACAACCAACAATATATGGTGGTTTCCTAAAATAGGGGTACCCCCAAATCATCCATTTTAATAGGATTTTCCATTACAAACCATCCATTTTTGGGTACCCCCATTTGTGGAAACCCACATATATCATATCAAATTGCTGGTATTCATATTCCATCCCCATATTTGTTGGCGAAATTCCGAGCTTGGTCTAGTTGAAATTCCTTAAAAATCACCATAGTGGCGCCATTTCTGGCTGGTTGTATCTCACTATATAGCCATTATATGCCCATGATATCCTCATTACCTCCCATTATATTCCCACTAAGTCTCATTCAATTGCCATATTTTCTCATTACCCCCTGGTAAACTAACATAACTATGGAAAATCACCATTTTTGTCAAAATCAACTATTTGAATGGCAATTTTTAATAGCAAAGTGTTATTTTACCAGAGGGTACATCCCCAATGGTTGGCCATATCCTTATAATATCAACATCCATTTTCTCCATCTTTTCTCCGCAACTTGGATCAGCGCCAAGGCTCTTCTCTACCATGGCGCTTCGCTTCCTCTCGAAGAGCTCCATCACCTGACAGCCAAAAAACAATAGGAAGGTCAGCTTGGCTTGTTTGCCCATCTAATTTAACTCTCTAAAAATAAATCAGAGAATGTGTTAAGTATATACCTAGATTGGAGGTACTGATCGACATAAGCCCTCTGTAAGGCCTATGTAAGGGAAGAAGACCACAAAACAAGGCCTTATAGGGTACATTACATCCATCTCAGGGCTCTGAAATTCCCATTGAATAAATAGTCAGTCCAGGGGATCACCATCCCAAGTAGAGATGGAACATCAACAGACAAACTACCAACCAGCAGTTTGCTGCTTGGCTGATAGAAACCTAGCGACGTCAACCATGGCAGCATCAACAAGGCTCAGTGAAGTGGATAGGGCCACCATAAACCGCATCTTGAAGCCCCATGGGCCTGACGGTTGTTCGACGATGACGAACAAGCTCGGAGGAGCAGCCAAGATTGGATCAAGTACAAGCAGAGCCATGTTGGCCCAGATCCGGTTGGACAGCCTGACCTTGAACTTCGAAAGGTTGCCAGCGGGTCGCTGCTCGTATCGCCGGTGGACGGATTGGCAAGCTGGGACGTGCAAAGAACAAGGTGGAGCTCCTAAAAGAAGTCCATCATCGTGCACCCTGCGTTGTGCAAGTCATATTGTAGCTATGGCAGCCGTCTACGACCGTCAGCCCGTTCCCTTTTGCCATGGCCCACTCCGGTTACAAGTCAAACCTTTGGGGTATCCCAAAGAATCGGAAGATTCAGAAAAAGTGGCGACTGTTGGGGCAAACAAATTGTTTTCATGACATTAATGGCTACCCTTCGATACGTGCAAAAATCCATGTTCAACTGGTTAATATGTATAATCTTGCGAGTTTTCGAAACCATTGTTGTCATTTGAGTTGTTTGTGCCCAACCAGTAAGCCTTGTGCTCTACTTTGAACTACACGATGGATGTGGGTTGGAATTACCCAACAATTGGATGAGGAATGCCATGGCCAGTCCAAGTCTTGAAATTTTGCCACCCACATATCTGATATATCTGTGCAATGTAACCGACCTCTATTTTGTCTTTGTCAAACGCATTTTTGGATGCGTGCAATAATTACTTTCTTTTTTAAAACATAAATGATTACATCCTCAGCATTCTGCTTGTAGGATCCCTGCCTTTGATGCTTGAATCATGATCCCCAATCTGTGATGTTTAAATTCTCAGCCTTCCATGCTGATATAGCGCAGTTTCTATTCGTCATGGTAAAATAACATCAACATACATCAACAATCATAAACAATCTACTTTTATATAGTGGTATCATTACCATTTTGGATAAATCACCGATTTTTGATGGTTTTCCATGTCGATCCATGTCGCCTCCCAGTCATAAAAACACAGGCCTTGTGAGTCGAATTCCTCAGTTCCTGACGGGGAAGATCTCAAAGATGACTTGTAACATCTTGTAAACGAAAAAATGGGTTGCAGGAACTGCGGAGATCTGGGATTTATCAAGAGTTGTCATTCACAAACGAAAAAGGATCATCCCACTATTTTAAGATATTTTGGGTGCTGCATGACTTTGAATGGCCAGTACGTTCTGATAGCCTTCCTGGGGCTCAATCCCTCCAACAGAGGGATCGTTTTCGGAGGTTCTCCAATCTTCATCTACTGGGATGCTCAAGATGCATGGCTAGTAACTGCCAATTTGGAAATGGTCAAAAGCCTGGTGCCCATCTGAATGTGCCAAAACTACATGGAACAACTCGGAACAAATAAATGTTGATTTTGGCCTAGATTTGACCCACATCCGTGAACCTTGTTGCTAGGTATATCTTTTAGTATGATGCACGCAGAGTGCCCATCTAATTAACCAGAAACTAAACATCTAGTTGTCGATGGCCAATCCTTCCGGAAGAGCATTTTGGTCATTCAACCTAGGAATCCTTACCAACTGGCCATTATGACCCATCCGCCACTGGAAAATCAGCCAACTTCTGATTGTAGCTGGCAGCATCTCTCCAACAAGTATAACCCCCATGAATATCCCAAGAATCCCATCATCTATCTAATATAAGACACCTCTGAAACGATGGTACGGGATGAAATCACATATTTGGGATCATTTGGGGGATGTTGAATATTGGGATGGGATCAAATGTCGATTTTGAATGATGACCCTGGTGATAACCCTAGGGTAAACTAATATAGATGTGAAAACCAATGGTTTCCCGCTAGGAAAATGATCTACAAAGGGTGGGTTGTCCACATTTTTTGTTATGTTTAAAGGAGGGTAAATCTATAAATCCGATTAACTTGACCATAGCGCATGCCGCACCTGCAGGCGCGCAAGGTGTTTCTTCATCTCTACGGCCACGCGGGGTGCGGTGGCCTCTATCAGAGAGAGGTCGTTTTCTTCAAAAAAAAGATTGGTTTTGGAACATATTCACCTCAAAAACTGCCTTTTGGGATGATATTTGTCGTGACCCTAGAGTCAGCTAGAGCTGGGCAAAATCCGATTCCGGGATTTCGTGATAGAGTGAACCTTTTTGCAATCTTTTGGGGGTTGCGATAACTGGAGATTTTAGCAAACGGTGTGTATATTTCCTAAATAAACTTGGGATCTATACCAGAACAAGTGGCAAAGAAAAGAATTGAACTTAGTCTCAAAAATATCCGAACAATTCACAAACTTTCATATAAATCTCAATGCCTGCTGGTCAATCCTTATCAGTTCCCAAGAATAACAAATCAGTCATTGGATTAGTGGAAAAAAAAATACAGGAAACCTCTATATTGGATGGTAAAAACCCGTGATTTCCGGTTAAGATTTTGCCATTAACCAATCCAATGAATCAGTGGCCAAGTTTCTCAATGTGAGCCATGGAAACTACCCCTATCCCATCTCAGGCTAGATACACCCGGTCGGGAAAGTCAGTGCAGCGTCTGTCTGAAACACAAATCAGCATGGGACGCCGCGCATTCAGGAAGTCAGAGAAGTCAGTGCAAATTAATGCAAATCAGCATGGGACGCTGGGTTAANTAAAACAGTCCTCTATTTCATCTCATTTTTGTTGGTTTTCATGGCTGGAAAATCTGGAATCACACTGTGGACGCTGCATCAAAGCAATCATTGTTTTCTTTTATTTTGTGTGTTTTTTTTTGCGAAACATCATGGGACGCAAGTTCTATGCTTATAGCTTGATTGTGAAATGTCATATGGTTCAACACTCAGTACACCCTACACCCAAAAACACCATGTAAATGTATATTAGGAAAGCTAGAACACCATGCAAACGCACGCCACGACCCCTGTCCCGGCACACACCTTGCAAAATGTTACTCCCCCCTGTAAGCGTTGCATTCAAGAAGACTTCTGCCTTACTTTCCCCGAAGATGATTCTATGTTACTTTGCAGTAGAACGCTGGCTCTCATGATCACGCCCTTGTCATTCCCTTTGGCCATTCATCTTCCCCCAACTTCGCAAACGAGAAGAAGTAGCAGCGAGACAAGCAGCAGGACAAGCAGCAGCAGCACCAGCAGTAGCACCAGCAGTAGCACCAGCAGCAGCAACAGCAGGACAAAAGCAGGACAAGCAGCAGGACAAGCAGCAGGACAAGCAGCAGGACCACCAGCAGGACCAGCAGCAGGACCAGCAGCAGCAGCAGCAGCAGCAGGACAAGCAGGACAAGCAGGACAAGCAGGACAAGCAGGACAAGCAGGACAAGCAGGACAAGCAGGACAAGCAGGACAAGCAGGAGAAGCAGGAAAAGCAGGACAAGCAGGACAAGCAGCAGCAGGGGCAGCAGCAGCAGCAGCAGAAGCAAAACTGTCTCCTATCTCCTCTGATCTCTCTCCTTACTTGTCTAGGAGATACAGTAGCACACGTGTATGAATTGCACCTTCAGGTAATTACCACAGTCATCTGGCTGCACCCAGGCTTCAAAGCACAAACCGGCCACTCTTCTTGTACTTGAAGCCAATAGCTCTGACTATCTGGGCAAAAATTGAAGTGGACCCCCGGCGATAGCCAGGCGATACCCCGGCGATACCCCNCTTCTTGTACTTGAAGCCAATAGCTCTGACTATCTGGGCAAAAATTGAAGTGGACCCCCGGCGATAGCCAGGCGATACCCCGGCGATACCCCAAAAATTAAAAAAAGACGCTCGGTCAACGACCCCTCCACAAACCTTCACATCTCTAAGAGGAAAAAATGCCAAACTAGCTGAACCCAAAACACAACACGGTACTACCACATTGGCCCAAATTGCATTGCAAGCTTTTGAAAACCCACGCAAATAACGCCAGTCGCAAAGGTAAGGTATTCAAAACACCACCTAGACGCAAGGGTTAAAGATTCAAAACCATTTTCTACTCAATGCAATTTCCTCCAAAGTCCATCAGACACAGACACAAGCAGAACAGTTAAAAAGATGCACAGCCCCAGAACCAATTTTCAAAGGAACAAACCCCAACACAATCCAATTCCCCATGGTACTCACACAATAGGTAAATTCCAAACATACAAAAACGCAGGTACAATCATCAACGATCAAAAACATGTTTTTCAAAACACAAGCTAACTGACACAATAGGTAAATTCCAAACATACAAAAACGCAGGTACAATCATCAATGATCAAAAGCATGCTTTCCAAAACACAAGCTNCACAATAGGTAAATTCCAAACATACAAAAACGCAGGTACAATCATCAATGATCAAAAGCATGCTTTCCAAAACACAAGCTAACTGACACAATAGGTAAATTCCAAACATACAAAAACGCAGGTACAATCATCAATGACCAAAAACATGTTTTCCAAAACACAAGCTAACTGACACAATATGTAAATTCCAAACATACAAAAACGCAGGTACAATCATCAATGATCAAAAACATGTTTTCGAAATGTGTTCGATCTGCGTTGTGCGTAGCTGAAGGTGTTAAGAAAGGGCCAAGCTAGACGCAGCAATACATGTGAACGCATTGAGTTTCCAAGTGGAGAGTATAATTCCTATCATGGGTTGCAAGAATCCCCAATAAAACAGGTGGTGTACCCTCTGGTAAACAAACATAGCTATTGAACATGGCCATTTATAGTGGATTTTCCCATTAAAAATGGTGATTTCCCATAGTTATGTTGGTTTACCAGAGGGTAACGCCTACATTAACCCATTCACAGAGGGTTTTTTAATGGCTCATGTGGCTTCTTCGAATTCACGTGCCTTGACCCCACTGGCAAGCGCCCAGACTTGGGCTTGCACAGAGGCCTGGCCACGGGATATCCAGGATGTCCCATTCTCCAAGGGCATGTTGGATTTCAGGTCATGGAAACATCAGCAATATTTTCGTACTGAGACGGTAATGTTGATGATAATAGGAGACTTCACCAACACACATAATGGATATAGTGGGTATATATAGTGGGATAGTAATCTATAGATCGAATGGGCGATTGTGATTTTACAATTATCGACCAACCTTGGTGGTGCTAAACTGCGAGATTGACAAACAAATTTATATAGCAACATCCATTTTAATGGTGATTTCCAGTGGATTCCCCATATGTGCCATGGTCAAAAGATGCTATGTGGGGTAGAATCATAATGAAGTATGTGGGGCTACACCACAATATACTCATCCTCCTGGTTAATAGGTATTGCCATTAAAACTTAAAACCTCCATTTACTTCTGGGATTTTCCAGCTTGCCATACATCCTGGGGCGCATCAAAAACAGGTTTAGCACCGCCACTGCTCTCCAGCCCGAGTCCTCAAACTCAAAGGTGGGCTCCATGGCCCTCAGCACCGCCAGTAGATGGTCCACCAGCTCCAAATGGGTGCCTAGCTGCCACCGTTTTCTTCGCTCGGGAGATGGGCTGCCCAGGGCTGCCGGTAAGAAAAAGTAAGTTTTTTCACCATCAAAAAAGTGTGCTTTCACCAACAAATGTGATTTGACCAACAAAAATGATGATATGTAAGCAAGATTAGATGGTGACCTAACCAAGAAAGATGGGAATCTGAACAACAACAGCAACAGCAAATAGATGCAAAAGGTGATTCAATCAGCAAGCATGGTGATGCAAGCAACAACAAAATGTGACTTGACCGACAAAAACGGTGTTTTCTGCTGATTTAACCTTATGAAAATTTGTTTGGTAGAGACTGGGGTATAAATGAATGGTTTTTGCTTTTTATTTGCAATAAATTTGCGTTTCTGATTTGCGTGTTTTTTGCATGCAATTTGACGCCTGGATTGGATTTGCATTTCTCATTTGCAGATTTTTGGCGTTGGATTTGCAGCATGTTTTGCTGAATCGTGGAATNTGTTTTTTGCATGCAATTTGACGCCTGGATTGGATTTGCATTTCTCATTTGCAGATTTTTGGCGTTGGATTTGCAGCATGTTTTGCTGAATCGTGGAATTGCATGGTTGAAAACTAGTGGTGCACCTTCCACACAAAATGNGCTAAATTTTCCATGTTTTAAATCATTTTTTTCTATATTCCCGCCACTTTTTTGTGCAATTTGGAGGTGTGTCTGGGAATCGAGGAATTCGCAAGCGCATTTTTTTTTTGCATTTTGTATGCAAATTGGAGGTGCGTCTACCGAGGAATTCACAAATGCAAATTGTTTTGCAAATTGTTCTATTTTCTTTACAAATGCTTCACGGTTTTCGCGCTTTGGTGCAATTGTTTCGCAAATTTTTGACAAATATTTTACATTTTTTTTACAAATATTTTACATTTTGTTTACAAATATTGTACAATTTTTTTACAAATATTTTACAATTTTTCGCAAATTTCCTAGGCTTTTTCGGCTTTTCTACCTTTTCCCCAGGTTTTGCAAGGACATTGGAAAATTTGTAAAATATTTGTAAAATATTTGTA
>BGPT01002626.1:14901-45514 GCA_003297045.1 Symbiodinium sp. clade C Y103
CCGATCCAGAATTGTTCCTTCCCATGGAGGACACTTCTTAGGACACTCCATTTCAATGGCAAGACATCTCACAACCAAACATCATTGCCTTGGTCGGTGCCGATGTGCGTGGCGTCGGACCAGCGTGATCGCCATCACGCAGGTAGATCTCCAAGGCCAAGTTCATGAAGACCACCTCATTGGTGGCATCATTCCTGACCTGCAGGCACAACCCAAAATCAGAGGGTGGCATCTCTCCGAACCACCTGGGGTTTTACCACCAAGTGTGGTCTTGCCATTTTGAAATGGGGATGTACATATCCCATCTGCCTCTCCAAAAGTGGACTGCTCAGTCATGAACAGATCCAGGCCAAAGTAAGGTTTTGTTTGGGGAAGCCAAAGATTGGCGTTTAATATGGTCTTATCTNCTCTCCAAAAGTGGACTGCTCAGTCATGAACAGATCCAGGCCAAAGTAAGGTTTTGTTTGGGGAAGCCAAAGATTGGCGTTTAATATGGTCTTATCTTGAGACATGAACCGAATAGAAGATGCGCAGTCAAAAAATGATAATGGTTTAGTAAGGGCGACAACCTGGTGGAAGGCGGTTGAATCCTATGATCTAGCCTGCGGTGTTCTCCAGGCACGCAGAAAAGTTCATCACAGTAACAACTTCGTTATCAATAGCCGGTAAAAAAAAGTACATCAATAATTGCACCACCCCAAATCCAAGGATAGCATCGTCAACCTTCATACCCTTCAAAAATATTAACGTTTGGTAGGATATTGTTTTAAAACCCGAAAAGATAAGAACCAGCGAGAAACCATTGGCCAAAGTGTACCCAGAAACCGGCAGTTTCAAGATGTCTCAAGATGCTTCATGGTGTTTCAATGGAATATCCATCGACCGAATCCGCCAAGGAATCGACGCAACAACCAGGCATCCAGCCGCGACAAACCGCCGCCGAATCCGCCGAAACAGTGCCCAAAATCCGACAAAGTTTGGGACGGATTTTCGGCTCTCTCGTCTTTTTCGCTAGTTGGCGCCCCCTGCCCTTGCTTTGCTTCATTTCTGTTTTTTGGCGGGGCGCCGGCGGAGCACAAAAGTAAGAATAACGCTCGGCAAATCCGCGAAACACAAAATCGCAAAAGTTACATCAAGCCAAGCGTTTGCGAATTTTTCTTGCGCGGCGAAGCGGCGAAAAAAAATCATCCCGTGCATGCCTCTGTTTTCGGGGGCGCCTGCGCGCGCGCTCGCGTAAGAAGGGCGAAAAAAATCAAAAGAAAATAGCGTAGTGACGCCAATACAAGCTCGATCGCCCCCCACCCAGGGGAAAGGTCCGGGAGGCTATCCGCCTCTTTCTGCGTGGGGGATTAGGAGGGGGCCGCAGCCCCCTCCCCCCCTCACTTCCCCAAACCCAGACCCAGTTACCCTACTTCTTCTCCTGTTATTTCGTTTTCCTCTTACTCCTCTTACCTGACCTCCTCCCTCTTTCCTAGACCACCTGTGCGAGAAGGGCCCCGGCAGCAGCTTCTCGAGGACGAAGCGGACGGACCCGACAGGGAGCGGCAGACGCACCCAAATCACATATCCACATATTTCTTGGTTGAATCACTAGGTTTGATGGTTAACACTATTAACATCGATTATTCCACCATTAAACCATTCATGGTGATGCATGATATTGACTACTTGGATGTGCATCCACTTATTAGGTAGTTTATAATCCATATATACCCATATAATCCCATATATATATATAATAGGAGGGAATCCATATATAAAGGGTTCTTTTTTTAACCAATGTACTAAGTGGGGCCGCACCCCCAAATACTCAGTTGTATACTATACTTTACCAACAAATGGTGTTATATCCCACACTTGTTACATTGTTGATTAAATCAATATCTTTGATGGTTAAAAAGTTAAAAGTCTATTATTCCCACGGCTAAATCATTCCAAAACAACGATGTTGAAAGGAAGTTGGAAGTAAAACCCCATTCTGTCCGCATTGGTTTTTCGTTCCCATCTTGATGAAATCCCTGCTGGGTACATCCCTCATATATCCCATCATCAAAGTTGCATGAGGTCAAACTTGTGGTCAATACGAGAGAAGACTTCTGCAATGGCCTCAGGATGGTGATAGTGTTTTTTGTGGCTGAGTTTGGCACCCCTGGGATTTTCACAGCAAGATTTCGTCGTTGGTAGCTATGGTATAAAGATTATACAAATGGATGTTCGTCCCCAAAAAAATCATGGAAAATCATGAGTTGAAAGCCATCCCTCCAACTGGCATCTGCTCAGAGCATCAGATCACCGGAAGTGGAATAGAAATGGAACATGACCAACTGCTCAGGGGTTAAAAACAGAACCTGTTGATTGACCAATCACCCTTTTCCCGTTGCTGATTAAACTCCGCCGCTTGATGCTTAAGACAAGTCTTCACGTTTCTTCCATGTTTTAGAAGATCCCCAAGTTGGAGAGACACCCCAAGATTCCTTCACATAAATCATGTGTGACCAAAAGCCGTGGGCACGTCCCGATTCTTGCGGAAAAAACAAGAAAACACATCTGTGCCCCGAGTTTATTTGATTTATATAATCCACATTTTATGTGCTGCTCAAGATCCTCAAGTTTTGTTGCTTCAATTATTGTTTTGGATGATTTAATGCCCATGTTTGCTGGGTTAAACCACATTTCTTGTTGGAACTGGGGGTGCATCACAAAGTAACTGTAGAAGAACCATGCTACAAGTGGGTGAACTAAACATGATTTCGAGCCGCCAACAACTCCCGGTATGCAGTTAAGTGCATGGTAAATCTCATGTTGTCCATGGATATCCTGATATCCATGTTTTCCGAAGTTAAATTCCAATTTTGGCCTGGTAAATCCTAGTTCCCTCCATTTTTGGGCAAATCCCATTGGTTTTCGCCATGTTTTCTATGAAAATCCACCAACAAAGTGGTGCCCAGCTACCGTGGAATTTGAGATCATACAGCAGGCGCGCATGACCTTTGCCAAATCTCCTCCCGGAACCACCTCGAGCAGGGGAGCTGCTGAGGTCGGTAAAGGCATCGAAAGAAGCTGGGATTTACCCTTCACTGGATTGGTTTAAGGGAAAATTTACAGGAAACCCCTATATTTGATGGGAAAATCCATGGTTTCCTGTAAATTTTCCCATTAACCAATCCATTGTCGAGGGAAAAACTGGAAATTTACCCCTTCCAGAAATTCGTGGGATTTACCGCGCATCGGCTACTTCCAGGGATCGGGCACTTAAGTTCCAATGTGTGGGATGGCAGAGAAGCAATGAGTAAACCACCAACTAAATTCCTTGCAATACTTCCCAAAGCTGCAAATTTCCGAAACAGAAAAATCGGGAAAAAACTCAAAATCAACTGAATCTGCAACCCCAAGACGGTAGGTGGCTGATAGTTGATGCCGCACTTGAAGCCAGTGGGGCACCAATCCACGAACTGGATGGTGCGCTTGGTCTTGATGGTGGCAACTGCCGCGTTCACGTCCTTTGGCACCACATCGCCTGGTGGAACAGGACCAGTGACCAATGAGGGATTTGGGATTGACCTTTCCAGGAAATTGACAAAACGATATGGAAAATCCATCATTTTTAGATCACTTTCCCAGGGAAACCATAGGTTTCCATATCTATACTAGTTCACCTCAGGGTAATCGTGGTGCCTCTACACTTGATACATGAACCTGTCAGATTGCTTGCTCCAATATGACAATCTTTCACATCAAAGAGGCGGGATGTTGCATTGATTCCCTTCATTTCACAGTTGACATGTACTGTCCCCTGAGTGAAGGAAATCGATAAAAGAGCACTCATACACAACTGAAAAAAATGGCATACCTATATAGGGCCAGATCAAGACCTCAAAGGCACAGTGTCCGTGTCCGATGCAGGATGTGTGACAATCTCAATCCGACATCCCCCACTAAGAAAATCCTCCAGCTATATCTGGTTGGTATATCTTAAAATGAAAATTGTCGAAAATGTACTAATCCACCATTCACCAGCTACTTTACCCAGAGATGCACACTGTCTTCACCCCCATCTTTGCTCATATCCCCAGGTTTGATCGTTGAATCCCTATGGTTGTTCATGAAAGACCCATGTTTCATGATTTCTGATGCTGAAATCATTCATAATGTCATATGGGGGTTATGTTTCAATCCGTCCATCTTTTTGATGACGAAATAAATCCCTGTTCTCGGCCGAGTGGCCACGATACATCATGCAGCAGGCCATGTATTTGCCGTGACGCGGATCGCACTTCACCATCATGGAAGCTGGCTCAAAGACAGACATGGTGATCTCTGCCACAGAGAGCTGCTCATGATAGGCCTTCTCCTTGATGCGTTTGATACTTTCGATCATGAAAATGCTTGCCGAAAAAGATTGAGGGTTTATTAACGAGCGGTCATTGGGGGGGTAAACTTTGGGGTGTTGGCTGCGTCCTGAAGATGACACTTCTACTACATGACAGAGTATCTTAATGCAGGTGTTTTCCTGAGTTTTGTAAAAGTTGCAGATCTCCAATGGTTTTCTCTTTGGAATTAAAAAAACCAATGGTAAATCTCCAAAGGTTGTAAAGCTCCAATGGTTCCCCATGTCTGGTGGAATAAAAGATGCTTCAAATCATCTTCCCAAGTCTCCGCCGAGATCACAGGAGCATAGGAGGTCAACATGAAGTGGATGCGCGGATAAGGCACCAAATTGGTCTGGAACCTAAATTCGAGTGTGTTGGTGTTGAAGAACGACAGGGTGCCGAGAAAAGGTTTCAAGCCCTGGACGCTCGGAAATCACAAATTCAGGTTCCAAGGCGATCCAGCAGCTTCTTTTTGACTTACAGTTGGGTGAGTGGCTGTGAAAAAATGCAGGGTCTAATCCCATTTTGGGGACATGGCAATCATGATATGTCCCATGATAGTCATAGTGACAAAATGTCGGGGTATCCCCTATTTTGAGGCAAACCCACGTCATCTTGTTAATACTTACAATATTCCACTACTACATGCGCCCATTTTATCCCTAGTATATACTATGATATCCCCACTATGGTTTTTGTTTTTTACCACCCAAATAACCTATAAAAACCGAACCCGCATGAAAATTATAGTTATAAGCCACATTTTGGCTGATAAAATTCCCCATGTTTACCTGAGTAATCTCAAGTTTCCTCAATCTATGCTATTAGAACCTTCCTTTTTACTGGGTAAATCCAATCTTGGTCAGATTATACTGGTGTAGCCCATCAAAATCACCATTGAATCCCTGTGAAATCTTCACCTCTACAGGGTAAATCCCTCAAGTTTCAAGCCATGTCGTTCCAGGAACTCTGTGATATCCACGTTCAATGCTCCGTCAAAGCCTTGGACGTTTTGAGCAATGGCGGATGTGGGGATGGATCAAAACCTATCGACAAAAAGGGGTTGGTTGATGATGGTTGATTAATATATTAATATGGGATGTAATTCATGAATGATGGTTTGGTTGGTTAATGATGATGGGCTTTGATATAGATGAATATACCGTAACACTATTTAGATATTAACCAACCATAGCACTAGCAATACTATCATGACTACCAACCCTACTCATTTATATCAAACCCATTGGTTGGTTAATGATGTTCGGGCAATGATGGTTGGTTAATGATGGTTGGTTAATATATCAATATGGGATGTAATTCATGAATGAGGGTTGGTTAAGAGTTGATGAGTGATTGTAATCCGTTCCCTCTGATATTAAACACCCCAAGAAACATGGTTTCATAGGGGATGCAATCACATATTGAGGACCATTTTCGGGGATGTTTAATGTTAGGGGGATGGGATCAATATAAAAATAGGAATTAAAAGCATAAGAATGGCGGATTATATTTATAATTAATACCTACTAATATAACTGGGATTTATCTAAGGGGAATATATTTAATACCTAATGGCTGATGGCTGATAGTAATCAGATTTAGAAGGGAAATATATCTTGAAACCAAAACCTGAGATTTAAATCTTTTGTTTGTTCATTTCAGGTATATACTATTGTATATCAAAGATATAAGAACCTATGGCAGCATACTTGCGGCTTATGAACATCTATAACTAGCAGTGGTTTTGATGTGAACAAAAGGGTACCAGGGTTTTTGATCCATAGCCACATGACTGAGGAATAAGCACCATCTGATCATACATCTAAGTGATATGATACAAATAACAATCATGTGGATATTATGTTTATGTGTATTTATTTATGTGTACTTAACAACAGATTACACCATTCATCTGTACTTGTTTGATACTACTATACATATTTTAGAGCAAAATCTATCTTTAGATATGTGTACTTTTATTGCATGTGTCTTTCTTAACATGGGGGACCCTTACAAACCACCAAATTGGTCTATCTTGACAGGGAAACCAAGAGTTTGGGACCCTTTTTGTAAGAAATACCCAAATGGCAAAGTTTGTTCCTGACTTAATGGCTAGTTACCCCATTGTTGATGATATATCTCCATGCTTTCAGGGTTGCATACCCATTGTTGACATGTTCACTTACGTAAAAATTAGGAACCCTTAAAATCGAATCTTGCTCCATACTGATACCAAAATCGAATTTTTGACCACGTACCCGTACCCAAACATCAGGTACTGAAAGTGGCGAAAATCGACGGGAAAACCCTGGGCCTTAGATTTTTGACCCATATCATCCATACCCAAACAACGCCTTCATCGGGTTCCCAAGGAACGAAGGGACGCCGTGAGACTGGAAATGATTTGGGCGATCAACCTGCAACAGGCAACGGTCATCCCTATTAACCTCCGGTGTCCTCAAACATGGCTAGCTGGGAAATCCACTAAAAATTGCAATTTATGACTGGGATAAAATAATCTATAATCAGATTATGTTCCATTGCGATATTGATTTCCAGAGGGTAACGGTAATTCCATGTAATTCCACTATTGGAAATCCGTATCTCGGTCGTCACAAGTCCCTGTTATATAATGAGTGGATGATCATCCCCTTTTTGTCGGAGAATCATCCTTGAGTTGACCATGGCACAAATGGGGGTTGACCTTAAACAACCAGATTTCCCAGATGCCAGTAACCAACAAACGCAGGTGACCTAATCGCCAAACAAATTGCCAGAATAATACAAGTTGCTCACAAGGATGTACCTAAAAGAATATCCAGCTATTGATGCAAATTGATACACAGGAAGAACGAATCCAACACATATTTTCGGTGATGTAACCTACATATTATACAAATATGAGCATCATTCAAAACACGGGACAGCAGAACCCCACCTGTTCAAATTGGTGTAGGTTGGGCGTTCGATATCCAAGTTCCGGCGACAAATGTCGTAAAGTGCTTCATTGTCGTACATGATGGTCACGTCGGTGTGCTCCAACAGTGAATGCACACACAACACCTGGGTCACAAAATGATATATGGCGTATATTCGCATGGAGCACAAGAAATGCACGCAACTAACAAAAACCAAAAAAAAAACACAAGTCTGCAGAATTCATTATCTCGGCAAACGTACATCCAGCATCATCCAGCATACATGTGCATGTGCATACTACATAATTATATAACATCTCGATGATTCTCATGGGTATCTGTACATGGATCCAACATGTGTCTTGGCAATTGCATGCACATGTGTTTCACCTGGATTTCAGCCAAGATGCGGTGTTGTACGGTTCGACAACAGCTGTTGCTACTTGCGGGCAGCACCACACGGTGAAAGAGATTTTGCTCTTCTTTCCATAGTCCACCTGATATTTCTTAAAATGGTCCCAAAAAAGTAACACTCCCCTTATAGTTTATAGATTCCCCGAATGATGGATTTACCTTCACGATTCCCCAAATGCTGGGTTTACCCATAGATTCCCTAAATGATGGGTTTACCAAACACATCCAAATACAAAATAATAGAAAATCACTAGCAAATCTAAACCAGGCCACGGATAAACGCTCCAACATCAAGCAACCCAAACCGGATCCAGTGCCGCCACCGCACGCATTGTACACGCAGAAACCCTGCAATCCTTTCACCAAGGGGGACCAAAAACATGGCAACACAAGGATCCCATGGCAAAATAAAACACAAACATAAAACACACATATGGGTTTGACTGAAAATAGGATGCCCAAAAAGTCCTATCATGATTTTTCATTTTCAAATGTTTATTTTGGGTATTTACCATTTTCAAACACATCCATAACGCTGTCTTCAAACCCAGGTTCCAGTGCAGTTGTCAGCAAGTTTACGAATGCGATCCAAGACCAAATCAACAATCTCCTTGCCAATCGTATAGTGTCCGCGTGCAAAATTGTTGGCTGCGTCCTCTTTTCCGCTAATCAATTGTTCTGGATGAAAGAGCTGACGGTAAGTGCCAGTGCGCACCTCATCTACGACAGTTGGCTCCTGACGGGCAGCAGGTAGCAGAGTCGGATGGGCGAACTGAGGTCCCCAATACCGAACCCAATTTTGTCGTGCCTTCAATGTTCTCAAAAAAATTGAGTTCCCAGACAATTTTCAATACGTTGCAAGTGTTTATTTGTGTTGACATTGTTCCAAGAATTAATAAATTTTGTTTGAATTTGGTTCACCAATTTTTTGAAAACTGTTTACATTGGTTTCATGTGCTCAGAATTGTTGGAAATTGTTCGAACATTTGTTCAAATTTCCTCGCCTATCTTGAAACTCCTTCAACAATTGTTTGGAAGTGTCTCAACCATTCCTCACGAGTGTTTCAATGTGATAGTGTCTCGGTGGTTTCAAAACAACTCACCAATTTCCCAGCTGCTTATACCGTCCTTAACGTGACACATCATTTGCGCTGATTTTTTTTACCAGTAGTACCCACAAGGCGGTGGCGGAAGTTTCAAAGATAAGAAACCTATAGGAGAGGTTGGTTGTTGTGAATCATGGGTGGCAGAGCGAGCACACTGAAGGACCGACAAGTGGTTGGAGGCAGAGCAGCGTAGTTGTGTTGTAGTTGCAGTTGTAGTTGCAGTTGTAGTTGTTGTTGGTTGTAGCTGTAGCTGTAATGTAGTTGTAGTTGTAGTTGTGGTTGTAGTTGTGGTTGTTGTAGTTGTAGTTGTTGTAGTTGTAGTTGTCATGTAGTTGAAGTTGTGGTTGTGTAGTTGTAGTTGTAGTTGTGTAGTTGTAGTTGTAGTTGTGTAGTTGTTGTGGTTGTAGTTGTTGTAGTTGTAGTTGCAGTTGTAGTTATAGTTGTAGTTGTCATGTAGTTGAAGTTGTAGTTGAAATTGTGGTTGTAGTTGTTGTAGTTGTTTCAGTTGTAGTTGTAGTTGTTGTAGTTGTGGCTGTTGTAGTTGTAGTTGTCGTAGTTGTGGCTGTTGTAGTTGTAGCTGTCATGTAGTTGAAGTCGTAGTTGTAGTTGTAGTTTTTCTAGTTGTAGTGGTAGTGGTAGTGGTAGTTGGAGATGTAGCTGTAATGGAGCTGTAGTTGTAGTTGTAGTGGTAGTTGTAGTTGCAGCTGTGGTTGTGGTTGTACTTGTTGTTGTAGTTGTAGGTATAGTCTAGTGTAGTGTAGTGTGGTTGCAGTGTAGTGCAGTGTAGTGTAGTTGTACTTGTAGTGGTAGTAGTGGTAGGTGCAGTTGTAGCTGTGGTTGTAGTTGTAGTTGACTGTGGTGTACTGTAGTGTAGTGTAGTGCAACGTTCCGACACGAAGCATTTTTGCGAGACTTACTTTTTTGAAGTTGACAACATCAAAAACGAAGCAATTCTGCGAGACTTCCTGCCAAAATGAAAAGTCGAGTGTGCAGCTGACGGCCTCGGGCCAATGTGTTTTGCGATTTTTGCATGCCATGTCTCTAAAGTACTGCGCCTGCCACGAAAAAGTGAAGCCAAGTCATACAAAGTGCTGCACATGTCACGCAAAATGACTTTAACAAACCTGAAGATCTAATGTTCCAAAATGTAACCCCTCTCAGGAAGTCAGCGCCCTGACCTCTGAACATGTCTGATCAACATGTCTCTTGTACTGCGCCTGCAACGCAAAATGCATCTTCGCAGATCCTCTTCAAATGTCCCACACCTGCCATCGTTTTTGAAAATGCCACAAAACCCACACGGCTAGCTCTATTTTGACAGGGTGCAGAATCCCTTGCGCCTGCCACACAAAAAGACGTCCGGAGGTCCAAGAATGCTACGAGACCCTCAGTTTTTAACACTTTTGACCAAATGTGCTTCGCACCACAACAGCTTGCACTTTTTGGACATCTCAACTTCCAAAAGCCCTCCGAGGCTGACAGTTTTTAACACTTTTCAATTTCACTTCCACATGTGCTTTGCGCCACAACGGCGTGCACTTTTTCAACATCTCAACTTCCAAAAGTGCTCAGAACATGAGGTACAGTATTTTGTACCTTTTCAACTTTGCGCCACAGCGCTGTGCGCTTTTTCAACATCTCAACTTCCAAAAGTGGCTCGGACGTGAGGTGCTTTGTACATTTTGACTTCCAAATGTGCTTCGCGCCACAACGGCGTGCACTTTTTCATCTCTCATCTCCCCACATGGCTCCGCACCCGCCACTTTAGCGAGCCTATTTTTGACCCTCCGGAGCCACAAAACATTGGAAAAACACAGAGTTTCCCGACTTTCCCACCTTTTCGCGCATGTGCATCTTCTCTCTTCTGGCTGTCTCCTTTCTGATCTTCTCTCTTCTGACTTTCTCCCTGTCTGAGCTTCTCTCTCCGGTTGCTCTTTCCATCTTGGCTTTTCCATCTGTCCATACTGTCGGAAGTTTGACTTCTAAACTTCCTTCGACAACTAAGTGTTAACCTGGCAACATTGGAATTAACGTAAATTTTGCCTTGGGCCAAAGTTGTCAATGAAATTCTGTTTTGCTGGCTCGGTCCAAAGCACAGGTTTCTGTCGAAATATCTGCGGCTAAAGAAAGTCGTTGAAAAACAAGTCTTCAGAGTATTGCAAAAATTTAAGCACTTGTACCAACTCTTGAACAAATGTTGACACAATTACGCAGGCCTGCAATTCAAATCTAAACGGTCCGCTTGTACTCTTCACCAGAAGCCTTTTGAAAACATTCAAATCATGTCCTTGATTGTAAACAACGACCCTGGAACCTCCAAGACTTTTTTGTTCGCAAAAGGCCGCAAATACCACCCCCACCTTCACAAGCCCACTTGCTCTTCCAAGTGTCAGGTTGCTTAACTAGAACGCGTTTGCTGCCCTGCTTCTATCTGTAATTGTATTTTGCTGGTACGAACCATACCTATTATGATCTAACATGTTTGCCAACACGTATTTCAACTGTTCTGCCGCTCAAACAGGGGCACCCACGCTATCGAACATAATTAGATGTCCGCTAGCCAGTGTCAGGATTGTTGCCCCCTGAGGTTGGGCTGGTCTATGCTTCAACGCGTCAAGACACCAACCCTGCAGCCACCAACTTGGCATAGCCAAGGTTCGAGGTCCACCATGACACATCGAGGCACGTGTTTTCCTGCACCAGTCTCCGAAAAGAACCTCAATGTGCACTTGGTTCCTTCCCAGCCACTTGATCAAGGGAGGCGGAGCTTCTAAACCATAGAGGAACCCAGTTCCCTTTGCAAGGCACGCTGTAGGGTTGAATAGGCAACAATGGGATTCCCATATAAAAGACAAATTATCAACAACTTTCCCAACTCGCCAAGGCACGTGTTGAACGCATCATCACCGCCACCAATGGTCTTGTCACCTTGAGCGCAATGTTTGGGGCACCTTCCATAAACTTGGATGAAATCCCTCATATCGCATCTGTAGTATCCTACCAACTCATAGATGCAAGCGGTTCTTTAAATCAGAAGCAAAAGAAAACTTTGGGCCTCGTTTGCACCAAAGGAGTTGAAGGCAGCTCACAAAAAAGGTCAAAAATGCGTAGGCGCTTGGAACACGACTGATTGAACCAGATTGTATGGGGGCCAACCTGATTTTCGGCAAGAGACACTTCACTAATGACAGCGAAACTGGCAGTTCCAGTGTGGTCAGTGTGGTCTTGAGCAGGGAAGGTATCAAAATTGGGCGGCTATACTGCCCGGTATTGAAACGAAACATCAAGCCATAGGCCGCATCATCTCGTAGCTGGCCAGTGGCAAATTGAACAGGCGCCCAAAAATGGTCGTGAATACTACTTATGAAAATTTGTCAGGGTGATGCTGCTGTTGCTGCTGCTGCTGCTAAGAATGCCCCATTCAGCAAGGGAAGGCCCTACTTCAACCCAGGATGAATGAAATCCCATGTTTTTCTCATGAGGTGTCCCACCTACACACGGTACACCCCCATGGTAACCAACTAGGGGCCAGCATCAATCTTGAGTTGTGTGTAGCGTTGCAGCCACAGAAATGACTGTCCAAGGCACTGGGCATCTGGCCATCCGGTTGGATGCCATGCTCCAAACAGAAGAGCTCCCAGCATGCATTGCCAATCTGGACACCACCCTCAGTGCTAAAGGAACGTGAGGGAATGACCAGGCATGGAAACCGCCACGCAACACATGGACTCAAACTGTTTCACATTTTATCGCAATTCAGTCAAACAAAAACCGCCCTCTCTGCAACGTCGGAGCTATCGTGGGTATGCTCAGCTTGAACCACGTGCAGGGGGCATGTGTCAACCCACATTGGACTCACGCTTGCTTGTTTGTCGGTTCCGGCCTATGCTCGAATCATCTTTTCCAACGTTGGCACATGCTTTCGCTGACCTTTTGCTCTGCTGAATAGCAAAACTAGTTTTCATCTCTTTTTGATAGTACTCTTGTTACTCTTGTTCGTCTGTTTTGTTCCCTGTCAGGTCTGTTAGCTCCTCCTCCTCTTCCACCTGTGCCTCTGCCCTACCGGGCTTCCTCCCTATCCTGGCGCCAGGTAAAATGTCAGTAAACATGTCAGAATATACAATGGCGCTTAATTACGGGAGTGCCGCAGATGTCAATGATTGAGACTTTCACTTCGAAGTGCGAAATGCCTAGCACATGCGCCATTAACCAAACCTATATTTTGGATGTTGTTTGGAACAAAAAGCAGAAGACGCAAGGTAAATTGTAGTGTTCGTGCCTTCTTCCTTGCACAGCACTTGTGGCATCTGGAACGACGAGCTGTTGCCATCGGCAGTTACAGAGGCTCGTCAGAGCTAAAGGCGGTGTCCAGTTGGAAAAACTGCGTTCCAGCAACGGCAAAGCAGCAAAATAAAGGCGTTCCGGTAACGTTCAGTAGCACCTTCAGTTACGTTTGTTGTTTTTGGAAGCCTTTGCGTAGCTGAACTTTCTCTGTCGTTGCCACCGGGATTGTTTGCAACCCTTTCCTTGCCCACCATTTCTTCACACATCTGATCCGTGCATCGGAATTGGCTTGGAGTCCTTTCCTTCCCACCCTCCCAGGTCTATTCTGAGGCTATTGCACGGGGCAGCCCCTTCGCGCGAAGCGTGTTGAAGAATATATCCACAAGAACATAAATGTATCGCATACTTTTTCTCCAAAGATTAGCGCCATGTCTAGTATCTAGTAGTCTGATCATCTTCCCACTTTGATGGTTGGTGTTTTCATGCTCCGTTGATGTAGGTCGCACCAACCAAATGTAGAGTACTATTTGTAGACATTCCTATTGGAATAAACATGGTAGATGGTGGTAGTTTAACCCACCATTCCAACAAATAAACCATCAGTAATTTCAATTCATCTCAGTTTCTTGTGGTTAAAATCCATATTTGATGGTGAAGTTTCTCTGTTTCATAAGCAATCAACAGCGGCATTCATTTTTCCCCATAGCATATCCTTATTGTCTTGTCCTCATTAAATCCCCATGAGGTTCCGATTAAATCCCAGTAAGTCACCTTTTTTTGACCCCATTATACCCCCATATTTTACCGGCATTCACATATGGGTTTGTCTGAAAACATAGTACCACTATAGTACCCCTTAACCCATTTGTTCATCATCATCCCTATTCAAACAGCTCTTCTTGGCGGTATACCCCGGTTTAAGACACACCATGGACCATTTACAGGTTATTTACCTATTTCGAATTGTACTTTCCCTATTACAATTGGTTAAGCAATTTGGTGAACCCAATACCATGTCACGGGAGATAGTAGGATATGGATGCGAGAAGATGGGAAATATAGTGGGAGAATCATGGATAAGTATGGAGAAAACTATCATGAGCATTGTGCCAAAAGGGTAAAAATTGCCATACCTATTTTGTTCCATTCCAAGTATCAGTGAATCATCTGGTTAACATGATAAATCTGTAAAAGAGGAATCTTCCACCAAAAAATGGTCCTGGCAAAGAAATGATGGTGTCATTCAGATGGTTCAACGACACTACTTTAAGTTTTTCACCAATCGAACATTTTGTCAAAACATCCAAAAAGATCCGTGGGACCCCCTCTTCTAAGAAAAGTATAATGAATAAGTTCATTAACTTAAAACAATCCATTTCTATCAATGTGCGGTATGATTCTCCTTATTAACCATCACTTCTTATGAGGTCCGCCATTGTGTACCATCTCTGCCCCACTTTTTTTTGCAAACTCCACTAGGAACCGAGAATCCTGTCCGATGTGAATGCAGATGGCCTCACGCATGGCTTCGAGTCACAAAAGAGATGTCAGAAAACCTTGCCGTGTGATGTGGCAGAGCCGTCGCACCTCTCACTGAACCAAACAGCAGCAGCCATGCGGATGAGGTTAACTGCAGCTGATCTATGCAATTTGTCAAGAAATATCAAGTGTTCTCTTTTAGATGTTGGTTCACTCCTCACTTTTGTTGCTTAAATCCCTCTTCTGTCCCGCTATATCCCCATCAAAGCCAGCATGTTTGTTGGTCACAACATCCAATTAACATCCAGTTGGTCTACCCATTGAGTCACCATCTATTCCATCAATCTACTGATGAAGTCACTATTTTGGATGCTTCAAGCCCCATTTATTGCTGGTTAAACCATGTTAAACCTCGATGTTTGCTGGGTTAAACCATGTTAAACCATCATTTCTCACCATTTTTGCTCATTCACCCCGGGTTCACCACCCTTTTTGGGGCTCAAAAAGGTTGCCCCATTTCCCACGGCCAAGAGGCGGAATCCCAGCTTCAGCCAAGCGCAGGCGGAGTCGCATGTTCTCCATGCGCATGTGCTGCAGCTCTGCCTGGCTGCCATTTCTTGGTTTATGGATGGAGGGTTTATTGGAAAATCCCATGAAAATGGATGATTTGGGGTACCCACCATTTATGGAAACCCCCATGCTTTGGCGTATTTGGGAGGTTTGGATGCTCATAATTCATGGATTTACAATGGGGGATCGGCATACATGGGGTTTCGGAGGGGGATTTACACGAATCCGTGCAAGTGGAACTCAAGCCATGGAAGGTTTGGCATCCAACACTACTTCAGAAAATGGTGCATATATGGAGGATTAATGGTCATGAATAGGCAACAAAAAACGGGATATACCCTCCGGTACTCAAACGTGGCAATTGGAAATCCCCTATAAATGGAGGTTTTAATGGGAAAATCATCTATAAACGGTAGATTTTCCATTGCCATGTTTGATTACCGGAGAGTATAACATATTATAACATTACGTGGGGGATATCAAATGGATATAGGATACTGTGGTAAACCCATTAATCAACCATCCCATGAATCTGGAGGTCATTTTACATCATCTTGACCTCAACTGAACCTCCTGGGTGCATATCTGATAGTGGCTGTATTGGGAGTATTATGGGGATATAGATAACCATCTATATGGTATCATATCTATGGATCATCACCATTTTAATTGGTAGATCATCGAACTAAATGGGCCATTATATATATAGATAGCGTAGCTATGATAATTTAGCAGGAGGGTAGCATCCAACATAACTCCGATGAAAAGGGATGATAAAACAATCCAAAATTGGGGGTTGATTCTTGGGTTGAAGGATGGATTGGATTTATTATCATACGATTCTTGTGCGAATAGATTGGATATACAATTAGAATAAACGGGAAGGAAGTTAATACTTTGAGGACAACCATTTTGGTAATAGTACGTATCATCATGATTGCTGGATAAACTCTGCCTGATCAATTCAGGAGGTTGCTCCAAACAAAATGATAATCTGCTCCTTAAATTGATGGCACCCCAACAAACCCACCCGGAGTTTATTTCTTTCGGCTGACATTGTGCAACGATGGTTGCGCTGGAGATTTGGATATGGATATGGATCAAAAGTCGATTGGCCCCATGACCCATCCCCATTTGTTGATGGTTGATGTTTTGTTGCTAATATCCCCATCTTTATTCTTTATCTTCCCATGTCTTGTTGCTTAATCGCCATAGCTTTGATCATGTCTGATAGATTAAAATCCCAAATTCCCTGGTTGAAATCGCTCGAGCACCTGAGCAGCGAAAAAAAGCATCATTTAAGCCACTTTGATAGCCAAAAAACTTAATAATCCTAAACACCCCCCTAAATGGTATCAGATATGTGTAAATGCCCTACTAAACCATGGTTTCTGGAGGGTGTTACATGTTAGGGGAAGGGATTACAATCACTAATCAACCATTCACCAGCCAGCATTCATGAATTACATCCCATATTGATATATCAACCAACCATCATTAAGCAACCAACAGTGACCAGCCAATGGTTTTGAAATATTCATGATTAGGGTTGGTACTCATAATAGTGTTGATACGAATATGGTTTGTCCAAAAAAAAATATAAGCCAATTGTTTGCGTCAAGCCGGCCACAGCATCTCTCTTTGCGATTTTTTCCACACTGGGTTCGCTGTGCAGCAGCGAGCAGATCTGATCTGGCCAAGTTCCAATGTTTTTGCAAGCTGGGGTTCCCCCAGGCATAATCCACTTCCCCATTTCTGTGTATATACATGTGTATACATATATATATGTATACATGTGTATATATATTTATACATGTGTATATATATATATACATGTGTATATATATATATATGTACATATACATATATATATATGTATATATATATATATGTACATATATATATACATGTATATATACATATACATGTATATAGAAAACTACAATCCCATAGACAACTATTTATCAGCTCCTGTGATTCACTTCGGATCTAATTTTCATCGATTACCAAACAACTGGATGCTTACAACGGAAATGACCCATGAAATCCCAGTTGGAAAGCGATTCAACGGTGATTTTTAGGGGTGCCACATTTCAAAAATGCCACATGATGGTCAACTATACTGGAGGTATGCCAAAATCTGGACAAACTCAAATGATCTCCAATTTTTCGGGGTGAGTTTCTCAACTAAACCATCATGCACATGGCGGAGTCGGGATTTTTTTTGCCCTTGGCCAGAGCTGCGCACATCGAAAACATCAAGACTTGATGGTCTCCCTCTTTTTTTGGAGGGGGTTGGTCGACGATTTTCTATCGCAAACCGGTCACCTACTGAGGCAAATGTAGGGCTTCAGGAAAGAATTTCTTCATCAAAACGATGATGGATCCAAACCTGGGCTTTTTCGCGATGAATCCACTGCTGGGTTTGTGGCGGATATATCAGGTGAAATAGAGGCTATAATCCCAATGGAGTCTACTCTCCAGTAAACTAACAGTTTGCTATTGAAAATGGCCAGTTATAGTGGATTTTCCCATTGAAAAGAGTGATTTTCCATAGTTATGTTAGTTTACCAGAGGGTATATCAAGGTTTATGGAAAAAAATGATAATATCAGGTGATAATATCAGGTTTATGGAAATATCGAACTAATTGATAAGGGTGATAATACCAACAAAGAGAACCTGGGCGCACCACGTTGCAGTTGATGGCTTCTAGTGTTCGATTTGCATTGAATTCATTGATAGCCCGAATCCTCATTGAACACATGTTACTTTCCAGCTAGTTTTGATTAAACCGGAGTTTAGATTATATTTCATGTTGGTTACCCTCCGGCAATTCAACATAGCTATGGAAAATCACCATTCTCAATATGGATCTATCATCATAAATCATCTACAAACGGGCCATTTACTAGCTATGTTAAACACCCGGAGGGTAGATCTCCATATTTTGCTTGGTTCAATTCATCATGTTTACTGCTCAACTCCACTATTGTTCGCTGATCTTAGCTGAATAAATGACCAATATTGGCAGCTAAGAATCCACTATTGTTTGCTGATCTTTTTTGATGAAGTCCCCCACTTTTTTGCTGATGGAACTCCGCGGATTTAGCCTCTGGTGATGACTAACATAGATAGCTATGGAAACTCATCATTTGTAATAGGTAAATAATCTATACCCTCTGGTTATGACTAACATAGCCATGGAAAATCCTCTATAAATGGAGGTTTTAATGGGAAAATCATCCAAAATTAGCCATTTTCCACGGCTATGTTGAATAGCCAGAGGGTAAATGGGCCATCTATACCATAGCTATGTAACAAATTACCAGAGGGCAAGTCCCCTTCATATCCCCATGCTTGTTGGTTCAATCCCTTTTCTCATCACCACAAATTCCCCATGAAATCCCATTAAACCATCATTTATCCTGTTGTCCCAATAATTTTCCTTGGTGATTGATTAGTATCCCATTAAACATTCATAAAATCCCATCAAACCTTCATAAAATCTCATTATGTAAACGGCCAATAAAATCCAGTAAACCCCTATTAAAGCACTATTTTCAACACCTTCCACAGCATCAAAAAACGGCCTGCGACCCAGGCACACCAGCAGCAAGGATCCAGCCAGAGACACAGCTGCTGCACCCCAGGTGGATTCTAAACGGCCAAATTCGTTCACAGCAGCGGCGGTCCTGGGGAGGAAGTGGCATGACTTGTGGATAGTTAATTGCAATGATGGTGATCTATCCATAAAGTGGATCCAACAAAATTAATAAATGGATTTCCATGAAATTCAGGTAGATTGGAATATCCAGTTTTGAATTCATAAATATCATATTCATATTTATTCATGGAAATGTTAATCAAAGGAAATCAATGAATAACATGATAAATTGATAATTCGGAATATCAATTGATGGAAATAAAATGATGATCAATATTGAAAATGCATGACCATCAAAGTGGATCTTTCACCATCTTGTTAATTGAAAATTCATGTGAAAGATGGTCATCATGATCTATAATGACGATTCTTGACAGTCTAAAAAATAATGTGAACAAAATCAAAATGGCTTGTCTGAAAATAGGGGATACCAATAGCCATAGCCCTTCAAAAATAGTGGCAAATTGCACGAATCAATTGGAATCTGGGGTTGCCTATTTTCAGACAAATCTAAATAGTGCATCAATGAATAATGATAATTCCATTCAATGTTTAATATTTATGTTCCATCCAATGGTTAATATCTATGATGGATTATGGGATTTACAAGATAATATGATCAAATATTGATCAATATTCAATATTTCCCATCAAGTGTTACAATCCATGGATATTGATTCATTTCTCAAAACCTTGGATTATGAATCAATATTTTTAAAAAATGGATTATGAATCAATATTTATAACCAATATAGGCAACTGTGATTTTAAACCTCGGATTGTTCTTTTAAGCTTGACATGTGTTTTCAATATTGATTCGTAATATCTATGATAAATGGGATGAATATATATATATATATAGACATATGTGTTTGTATGAATATCTTGTTCTTGGTGCTTAATAGGCCCATGATGAAGAACAGATGAGTCATTTCATGAGAAATTGGCTTTATCTAGTATAAATCCAATTTGTCTTGATGGGAATTGGCGAGGAAATGGCCTTTAGCTACCAGTAATATGGGTATGAGTCAAAACCCTGCCTCCTTGGTTTTCACACCAATAGCTGGGATTTATGGATGGTCATCTCTAAAAAATCTGGGCGATAGGTTTGAATCCATCCCCATTTCTACTACTAATGGGAATAGTAAAATATATATATATATGTATATCATTTCTCATTAATATGGAAAATATCGATGTATATGGGTTTTTTATTAGTCTATTTTGATTTATATTGACTTAATTGAATAGTGAATAATTGTCTTCATATATTATACTACAATATCATAAATCATTGAGACTAGTAAGTTGATTAAATACTGATCAATACTAATGCTGATCAGTATAGATGGACTTTGACTATGACTAGAACTGATAGAAATCGACACTAACGCCCACTAGTGTAGGGATTGATGGGAATGTTCTATTTTCTAGCTGATGTGTTAATATGAACTAGTGAATGGGAGTTGTTGCAATTCATAGATTCGCAAACTGTTGGTATTCACCTGTTGGTGGACTAGTTGATTAAATACCAAATACCCTCTGGTAAACTAACCTAACTATTGAAAATTGCCATTTATAGTGGAATTTCCCATTAAAAATGGTGATTTTCCATAGTTATGTTAGTTTACCAGAGGGTATATAGTAATAACAATGCTGGGAATTGATGGGAAATTGCTGAACTAAGCCCCATGAGTATCGAATGATGGGAATTAACTGAATGCTACTGGATACCTCTGGTAGTTAATTAGTATAAGTAGTATCAAATCCCGATTGATTCAATTTGTTGAATTACTATGTGGAAATGAATGTAAACTATTCTGATTGCAATGGGATTTCGTTGGCATACTTATTACTTCCCCAACTGGGAGTTCACTGGATTTGTCGCTGTAGATTTTACTCCGTTGATGGGAATTGCACCGACTGGTTTTGGCTGGGTCACTGGGTGGATGGATGACTGCGATGAGAATCGGATCTACACCGGAGCAAGTGGTTCTCAATGATTTGGAGGTACAGTACCCCAATTTTGTCATAAACCCATCTAATGTGTGTGTGTGTGAACTTTGGTCTGGTACTTGTGGGCACAGTGGGATTTTAGTTTTTCGGTGAAATGCGGTATAACTTTCTAACCCTGAAAAATTACAACCGTGTTCACACCTATTAAGTGGCATCCAAGTTGGTGTTTGTGCATGCACAGAAATTCTTTGGTGGAACGAAAAGGACAAGGATATGGAGGTTTCCACAAATTGGGGTACCCCAAAATGGATGGTTTTAATGGAAAATACTATTAAAATGGATGATTTGGGGGTACCCATATTGTAGGAAACCCCTATCAGGTTTCTTGGGGTGGTATCCAACGCTGAAGCGCATTTTCTATGGAAACTTGACAGTAAACCTTCGGGGATGGTCTGCCGAGGGTCTGCTGCCGACCAGCATAGAAAAGCCTTGTTTTGGAGGTGCGATGTCAACACAGATTGGGAAGTGAACTCCAAAAAATCATGAATCATCTTGCTGGTTCTTAGTAGGGAATGGGGGAATGGGATGATTATGAATGGTTGTCATAGGTCATTCCACCATTCCCTACTAAGCACCAGTAAGTCATGGAGTAAGATCCTACAAATGGAGTATGACCAGCAAAGTTATATGGGGCCTAGAACTTCGCAACATGATGGGAATATTTTTTGGGGATTGGCTGATAGAAGTTGGGAAAATCCCAGTAAAGCAGTGATAAATCACATGTCTATCTCTGAGGCGATTCCTTTTTAAAAACTCTGGACGATTGGCATAAAGAAATGTTGCCTGCTGAACTGGAAAAGAGAGCCAGTGCTTTGTCATTGACGGTGTATACATATATCCCCTGTCAAGACATGTTTAGAATCACAGCCTGGGTGAATGTTGGAGCCATTGGTTCATAGGCAGTGAGTTCTGCTTTATTCGCAGATTCAAGATTAGATATATGATGCATGAAAAACATACGGTATGTATAAGCATACGTATACATATGGAGTTTCCTAAAATAGGGGTACCCCCAAATCATCCATTTTAATAGGATTTTCCATTATGAACCATCCATTTTTGGGTACCCCCATTTTAAGGAGAGAGATACGGATACAAATATCACTTGCTATGTGTATAACCCTCCCAATTGATCAGTCCTTCTTTGCTGATCCTGGGTCGATATGAATATGGGAAATCCAACCGTGTATACCCTCTGGTAAACTAACATAGCTGTTGAAAATGGCTGTTTATAGTGGATTTTCCCATTGAAAATGGTGATTTTCCATAGTTATGTTCGTTCACCAGAGGGTACCTAGTTTTACCGCTTCTGCTTTGATATATAAAGCTCAAACAATACGGAGGTTATTCTTAGGTTTGCCAGATTGCTCCTGTCGTCAGGTTAGGTTGCCGGAGAGTAGTAGCTGATTGACAACCATAACCCAGCTGACTGACGCCTCATCTAGCGGTTAAACACCATTTTTGCTGGTTAAAATCCTCATTTTGACGGATTAAAATACTGTGAAATCCCATTTGTGCCGGTTCAAATCATGATTTTCATGGGCAATTCCCATCTTTGTTGGTTCTGGTGGTTAAACTCTCATTTTGTTGGTTTAAGTCCGAACTCTTGTTCGCCAAAACCGCACTTTTTACTGGTTAAAATCCCAATGTTGATGGGGTAAAATCATTTTTGTTGATTAAATCCCAACTTTTCCTGATGAAAACACAAGTCCTGTGCCAACTCCTTACACAATGGTGTTCGTTCTCTGCCAAGGGACAAAACGGCGGGAAAGAGCATGGTGATCATGGCACCTCAGTCGTCCATGCCATGAAAAGTCCACAATGATCCAGAAGGTGAGAAATGTGCTCATGGGATTTGGGAGAAATCCTGTGATATATGCATGCGTGTATGCATGTATATATTATACATATACATGGGAGAATATATATATATATATATATCCGCAATGTGTATACATTATATATACAGTATATGTGTGTAAGTAGTATAGTCATGTAATTATATGGATGTTGCTCTGAGATGTATATGTGTATGGATAAGCATAAGTGTATGTATTAGAAATACACTTGTACAATCCCTAGTTAAATAGATAACATTCATTGACTCTCGATATACAACTAGTATAGTAGTGTCCGGACCACTTGTAGACATAACTATATATAAATACATATACATATATAGAGAGAGAGAGAGAGATCCTGGAGTATATAGAACATGGAAATGTCTATCTAAATCCTCACGAATAAATGGGAAGATGATTGAAAGTTCCACATCTACTTCAGTATGACTATATGCATATGTGTATGTACAACTATATGTATATGTGTGACATGGTCAAAACATGGGTTCTTTTCGCATAAAAGGGGATGACATCAATCCATTAATAGGGATCTATATAGCTTTACTATTGTAGGAAAATCCTGAGATGATATGGATGACAATAACCCATATGCCATGTCTTCACCATTTGGCCAACAATGGTTGACTGCAGGTGATCAAAATCAGTGGTGAAGGTGGACCCTACGGAAATCTGACCTGGCTGGAATCCGATATCAAAATGGAAGTTATCCAGCCATGTTTGATTGCGGACGGGTAAGGAACATCATTGTGTATCCAAAAGTCCGAGTTTTGTTCCGAACAGTATCTGTGTTTTGGGTCGCCATATACTTTTTTTGGCGCATTCCTCGTGGTTTGTGGTATAATAGTGTATCTTCACGATTGTTACCCACCTTGTCAGTGACCACCCCCAATGTAAACGTCGATTGTTGGTGGTTGAGATTCGCCTGTGATCAACACTTAGACTTATTGTTGGAGGGGTGGTAGAATCCCCATCATATCCCTACAAACGGGGTAGTCTTATCCCCATCATATCACCATGTTTGCTTGACTCACGTCTGAACTCCTCCTGATATTTGTGTCTTGATGTCTTTATGTGTTGATCAATATACCGATGATCTCGATGCTGATGGAGTAATATATCTATCGTACCTCCATGTTTAACAATTGATATTGGTCTCCCGAGGCGTGTGACACTTTTTGATATACCATCTATCTGGTCTTGGTACATGTATATATGTATTGTGTATACACGGAATACACACCTGTATACACCACCATGCACGTACGTACGTATATGTGCATAGATAGAGAGATAGATAGATAGATAGATAGATAGATAGATAGATAGATAGATAGATAGATAGATAGATAGATAGACAGGTGGACAGATGGATGGATGGACGGATGGATGGATGGATGGATGGACGGATGGACAGACAGACAGACAAACAAACAAATAGATAGACAGCCAGCCAGCCAGGCAGGCAGACAGACAGACAGATACGTAGATAGATAGCCAGAGGGAGATAAAGAGAGATGAAGAGAGATGAAGAGAGATAAAGAAAGATAAAGAGAGGTCAAGAGTTGGAGAGATAGATAGATTACATTTTCCATTAAATGAGATAGAGATAGATATAGATTTTAGCTATAGATTTACAATAGATATATATACATACAAATTATAAATGCGTACGATGTCCCCGTGGTATATTTTCCCGTCATCATCCACAAATCAAGGCACCCAAGACTGCACCACCCAGACTGTTTGCCTTGGAAATCACCAGGCTGGAGAGGTTTGGAAAACTCTGGAGACGAAGCAGATATGTTTTTTTATGTTTACATGTATGCTATTTTTGATTAGTAGTGGTATTCTTATTATCATTGCTATTGTTGCTATGAATTATCATTATTTATCACCATTATTTATCACCATCATTTATCACTATTATTTATCACTATTGTTATCATCATTGTTGCATATATACATATATAGCAACCACAAAAAAGATGCCAAAAAGTTTTTCCTGGATATTAGTTCAATGATATTTACCTCATATTTCCAGGTTTTCAACTGACTTTTTGGGTTGCTCTTTGTCAAGATCTTCAAGGTCATGTTTCGCGTAGCCCGGACGATGAAAGTTTAGATAGGTGTTGAAAGGTTCTGCTGATATTTTCCGTTTGGAACAAAATGGAAGGGCCAGTTTGGTATACCAGTTAGGTACAATTTGCCTATTCATTGTTGAATGGGGGGACCCCTCTATTTACTTATTTTCATTTGAATCAACCGACCAATGGAAGAAGGACATCTGTGCTGCTTGAGTACTGATTCTTCTTGGGCTTGGCGGACCCCTCCTGCTTGAAATAAACCACGGCTAAGCTATGGGGGGTCAATTCTCAGAGGCCTAAGCTCGTCCCGATTTACATAGATGTTCAGCATTTTCTATCATAGGGAAAATCATGTTCCAAACCATTTGCCACATTTTGGAGAAACCATGAATGTGGCAAATGGATTGGAGAGGGGATAATGGTCATATCACCCCATCATCAAACCTATTGTTGCTTTCTCCAAAACGGTGATCATCGCCCCATTTCCATGTCGAATTCTTGTAGCTTCGCATCGGCCCACACAATGCCGGAAATCCTACACCGTACCATCCATGTCAAAGGATCAAGTCACACATGTGTGTATGAACATCAGATATGTAGTATGTGTGACTCTATACATATATATATATATACATACATCATATCTGTATGTGTATATATATATATACAAATAAATAATTATATGTATTTATACAAATAAATAAATGTATTTATACATCTATAATTATATAATATAATTAATAATTGTGTATATCGAGATACTTTCTTCAAGTCCTTCAGATTCTGATATGCGGTGTAGTACGTTGAATCATTGACGCCCCCCAGACTCTCGGCCCTTTCCAAATGCCGTCTATTCTGAAGCAGGTAAGCACGATCGCCATTAGGGGGTTTGTGGATCGATGACAACTTCTCTGGAATCGTGGCAACTTCTATGAAACTGAGTATACTCATATATTTCTACACATACAGATGTATGTATACATACCATGTTTGTTAGTTTGAGCCACCATGTCTGGTCATCTGTGTCGGGGACATGTCGGGGATGTCCAAGGTGTGATGCATCTGGAAATCTACGGGGGCAAGAAATATGGTTGCTACTCCCTTTTAGACATGATAGATACCCCAGATCCGTAGATCATAAGTACATACATAATGTATATGTATATATACTTGTATATATATATATATATATATGTACATATGTATACAGTACACGTAATATGTGTATGCAATATTGTATTACAATGTATTTAAATATATTCATATATATGTGTATTTGTATACACAGGAAAAAGGAGCTTGTTCTCCACTTCACCACATATCCACAGCAACGAATCACCCAAGCGGCCAAGCCCAAGTCGTGGAAGCTGCAGGCCCCCAAAATGATGACGCTTAAAAGTCCAAAGGTTACCGTGCGAAAGTGCTCCTGGATCCGAGGCACCAATGGACCAATTTGCTGTAAGGGGATGATTCATGGTGGAATTCCATGGGGATTTCATCGGGATTTCATGGTGATATCATGGGGAAATTAATGGGACTGAATCGGACAAAATGATGGATGTCGCCTCCAGTAATCTAACAGCTTGCTATGGACCCTGAGCAATTTAGTTCGATGATTTACCTAACATTGGTGATTTTCTATAGCGATGTTAGTTTACCAAAGGGTAGCCAATTTGCTAGAAATGGAGATGTCAAGGTACCAAGGGATGAATCGACAAAGATAGGGTATTTAAAGAACCGAAATAGGAAACATAGTGGGATATGATGAGATATATTAGCAACTCCATATGTTCAAAATGGTCAAGTTACATGGGATGAATTGCCAATTCATCTCATGATTACTAGGAAATCCCTATATTTCTTGCATACAATTAGATAACACCGCTATTCATGGGGAAAAAAACCTTGAAATCTGGCATATCCCCAGCTGAATGGGATGCACCTCCAATTGGGGCCAGGGCTTGGGTGAAATCCCAAATCGGAGTATGGGCCAAATTTTTGTGAAGAAATCTTAAAAGGATTCGCAGTGTGGAAAGGAATAAAGTAGAAATCGATTCCTATTCTTACCGTTCTACTGTGAAATACGTACACGGAGTGTCAGCATTCGTTCCGAGGGCAGAGACCAGTCAACTTGAAATAAACATATCCTACTGGGGCCTCCAAAAACTCTGCTCCAAGATTGGAGTTGGCCCAAGACACAGAAGGATTTCAGTGAAAGAACCCGAAAGTCTCCGAAATCTTTTGGCAGTTTTGGGACCGAAGTTTGCAACATGTAAGCCTAAAATTGACCCTTGAAGTCCAATGAATGCACGTTTGAATTGCAGCAGTAGTTCCATCAACGATCTGTTGGGTACTGGATCTTGCAGGAATATCCCGCTCAGTCACTGGTTGATCGCCATGTTTCAATATGTTTCATCAGTCTCCTTACAGGGATTCTCCCACGAACAATTCGGTTAACCATTGTACTTCCTTACTGGTGAGCATCTTTCCAGACTATATCACCATTCTTTGACAAACAGAAAGCTTTCTTGTTGGCTGACTCCACAGCTTTGCTCATCAAGTCGGGCGAAATTCCACCAAATCACTATGATTCCTCACAAAAAAATCCATCAGAAAAAAAAAAACGTCAATGCTGATGAAATCCTGATGAAACCCCGTTTTCACTGGATCCAAACATCATTTTTCAACATCCGAGACCTTGCCACGTCCCATTTCCCCACCTGCCCAAGCTCAAAGGTGGACATCATCGAATCTCGGAGACCCGTGAAGCCAAGGGGAAAGGCAAAGACCACCGCCTCGGAACGCTGCGGTGCTTCATCAATGGTGGTTTCCGGGGAGAGAACAGGATTCAAACTCGGCAGTTTATGGGAAAATGGAAAATGAATATAACCACAATCTTATGATATGATGGGATAGAGATTTCATGGGATATGGTCGCGTTTATGGTGATATAATGGGAACTAGTCGTTGTATTGTAATTTCATGGGATTGAATCAACGAACAAACTGGGAGTTGACCGGCAAAAATTGGATTTGACCAACGATTTTGTTGGATTCATGATGCATGTGCAATGTTCATGTACATGTGTATACAAATACAAAATCATGTATATATTATATATACATGTATTTATTCATTTATTTATTTGAGAGAGAGAGAGAGATGCGTACAAATGTAGCATAAGTACACAAACAGTATGCTTGCCATGTGATGTATCCAACAACGATGGGGAGACACCAGGGAGGTTGACACGGTGAAAATCCACGGAAACTTCACCCTTAACCATGGAGATGGGTAAAAGTCCTTAGGTATCCCTACAATGGTTGCATAGCGATTCACAGCTTAACACTATGTTCATTCCAAACAAGCAAAATTATTGGGGCAATCTCTACTTCAAAAAATATTCCCGTATTTTTATTGTTGAAGTATCGTTGAAACTTCTTCACGAAATGTGGGTCTGTCTGAAAATGGGGGATGTCCCAAAAATTTGTATTTCATAGGGAATATAATCATAAATTAGAGGATTTAGGGTTACACTATTTTCAAACCCATTCTTATGAACTCAATCCCCCTTGAAACTACTGCGGAACCTCCGAGCCTGGATCTGTATCCCCAGGTTCCCATGGGTGGCCTACGAAAAAAAAACGTGGCGATTGGAAAATCCTCGAACTCAATGGAGGTTTCTAGCTGGAAAAGAAACATCTATAATGGGGGCAAAACAACAATAAACCACCCATTTGGGAATGCTTTATACCACCTATTTATAGTGAAATATGGGATTATTGTTTCTCCAACATCTATACAATATTACATAATATGTGGGGGATTTTCAATTGCCACGTTTGAGTACTGGAGGATATGGAGGATATATTTGAGGCTGTGCAACCACTGTCTTTTTTTAGGTCCCACATCTCCAAGTGCCGTCCATCAATTGGGTGCCTCCACGATTATTTCCGAACAAAGATGATCCTCTTCCAAGAAATCCTACCAGTGTATGTATATATACAAATGTGTATATATATATATATACACACCTATATATATACATATGTATATATATATATATGGATATACATATTTGCTCGGCTCTTTTGAGACAATGCTCACAGCGTTCATGCAGAAGACATGCCATGCCAGTGATTTCACACCGGTTGGTCGTCCGGTCGCATTGTGCTGTGGCGATCCACGCCCGTGGCATCACGCCCTATGAGGGCTGCGGCTGGTTGGAGATCGTTTTGCTCAGACGCTGTCATAATTCGAGGAATGGAAGCATTTGCATACAATAGTGTTGTGGGTTTCACCCCAGCAGCACCATGTCTCCATTGTTCGAATGTGTAAAAACTGAAAGGCATGCCTCCATGAAGTAGAAGCTTGATGATACCTGTCTTCCAGACAGACGGACGTTCCAACGCAAAAGGAGGAGCGGGATGTTCGAGGACAACAGCGCCACAATTCAATGCGATGTCAACACACAGGTGTAGCCCCTTCAATAGAAGGCAATTGCCAACCGAGATTTGGTGTAGTTCTAGAATGGAAAGGCCACCAAGGCCCCAGCATGCATCATACACAGTATATACGTATATAATCCATTACATCCCCAGTTAGAATTTTAGGATTCAATCCACCATTTTTCACACACATGGTACCAAGTGTCAAAGCTGATGGCAAATCGCGCCGTGGTCATCAGCATATCCTGGCGCCGCTAAGCCGAGCACGGCCAGTAAAGCTACCCCCAAGAAAGGGAAAGCAAAATCCAAGTAAAATAGTCGTGAATTGAACTTGTTCCTTTTTGGGGGTTAAAATATATCCCCAGCATATACAATGATTATTGTTGGTACTATCATCACCATTGGTGGTAGTAGTACTACTAAGTAGCAGCAGTAGTACTACATAGTACTACTAGTAGCAGTAGCAGTATGTAACATGCAACTGGAATCTTCATGGAGAGTGGGCCACCACCCCCTCACCATCAAAGCCTTGCATCGGTAAAAATCATGGAAATTGATCCACAACGATGTGCCCCCCGGATTTTTTTGTTGGTTTATACCCTGTGGTTATGACTAACAGTTTGCCATGGAAAATCACCATTTTTAGTAGGTAAATCACCATTTTTATCATCTATAAATGGGCTATTTTCCATGGCTATGTTAAATAGCCAGAGGGTAAACCCCGTGGAACTATAGAATTATCTACCAAAAACCCAATATTCGCATTAGTCAATTCAACCCACCAACCGACTCGCGACGAATTGCTCACTGGGGCACCTTTTTTGGGTTTGTCCGAAAATTGGGTACACTGTACCCCAAAAATCCCATGGTTCATCCTCATTTTACCTGGCAAAAATGACCATAACAGGGCAGACAAGAACCCCATTTGGAGGTTTCCTAAAATAGGGGTACCCCCAAATCATCCATTTATAGATGATTTTAATAGGATTTTCCATTATAAACCATCCATTTTTGGGTACCCCCATTTTAGGAAACCCTTATTTCGGACAAACCCGGATCAAACAAGTCGGCGTCCCGAGTGCCTTTTCAGAATAGTTGTTGAGAATGAGCCCTTCTGCTGCAGTGCCAAAGGTCAGGTAACCCACCGCCATGATCCACAGATAGATGATCATGGCCTCATAGGGCTGATGTTTTTTTTGGTAAGTTGGGAGTTGGGAGTTCACAATACATGTAAGATATTTACATATATTATAATATATATATATATATACATTTATAATTATATACATACATACATACATACATACATACATACATAACATAACATAACATAACATAACATAACATAACATTACATTACATTACATTACATTACATTACATTACATTACATT
>BGPT01002626.1:45758-68383 GCA_003297045.1 Symbiodinium sp. clade C Y103
TACATACATACATACATACATACATACATACATACATACATACATACATACATACATACATACATACATACATACATACATACATACATACATGATCATGTATAAATGTATATAATATTATATGAATATACATACATATATATATATATACAATGTTCTACACATAAAGTAAGTAGCCGAGTGATTTCACGCCTCTGAACTCACCGCAGGTCTGTTGGGGATTGTGGCCCGTTGGAACTTGAGTTGGATCGTCTTCTGCTGGTAACCCCCAAAAAGATGCAGACAAGGTTGAATCGATCACTATCTTAGTCGGATTTTGCCAACGTCTATCTTGATATGTTATGTATATATATATATATACTGTATATGTCTATGCAATGTCTTGTAGATATATACCTAATATGCATATACCTTTATGTATTTTCCAATGATCCAATCAAGAATCCTTGAGAATGTCTTGCGCATACCCTGAGATCAGTTGGATGAATCAACCCACTCGGGGTGGTTCCCCAAGAATATTGCGAGATCCAACTATAGATTGTATTGAATTCTAACCTTCCCTAATAATCCACTGCGGGCTAACATGAAACCGGGGTTCACAGTACCCAACTTCCGCGTTTCCAGGGTGCAAGGGGTGCCCAAGGAAAGCATGCAGGGCAAGCCAAAGCCCAAAATAAAAAAATAAAAAAACAGCAAATTAGTGTCACCCAACCATATCTTTGTCCGAAAATTGTGCACCCTCAAATTGTCATGTTTAGCTGGGAAAATGATGATGACCTATGGGAGTTAGGAGGTACCCTATTTTCAGACAGATCCATATGGAGAGCTGGGAAATGTCATCCCAATCTCAGCCTTAGTCGAATCAAATGGCCTCCTGAGAATGACTCAAGTTGTGTATCGGATAGCCCAAGTTGACTTGGATGCGTTCACCAACCCAGAAACCATGTCTGACATCCAAGAAAACATTACAGAATTCAGTGACTTCAGGGATGTTGACCCAAAAAAAGTTGATGATTGTTCACTAGAAACAAAGTAATTGTCTCAAAAAATGGCAGGTTTTCTGCATGTGCCATGGTCAACAAATGGCATATGGTTGTCATCCCACCATCAGTAATTCCTTGTAATGGGTATGTAGTTCCCAATGAAAATGGATTCATGACCATCCGCCAAGAAGTGCCATCATCTTTCAGACAAAGTTTTCCCAGTACCATCATCCAGAAAAATCTGCTGCCCAGTCGCGAAGCTGAAAGCGCCAATCACCACCTCCAGACAGCCAAGCGGGAAGAAACATCAAAAAATGGGTTGGATTAGTTTGCTTTTAAAAAATATATAATATGTATAGCTGTATATATTGTATCTTATATATATAATTATATACATACCCTTTGGTAATTTAAGGTAGCTATGGAAAATCACCATATGATTAAATACCCGGATACTAACCGTATAGTTGCAGTACCCATCCATCCATATGTAGTTGGAATAATACCCAGAAAAAACAATCATCTATAACAACCCCTATAGCTTTGGTGAAATATATCCATTATAGTAAAAACAATATCCATCCATAATCCATATATCTATGTAGTGAGTAATATAATTACCCATCTTAAAAGCATCACCCAAATCTTGCCTTCCGAAACTTCTCAGGGCTTGCATCTTGCAGCTGGGAATAGAACTTCGGAGCATTGTAGTGCCTTCAGTGGTCTGTGAGGTGAAACGAACGCGTCGCGAAGGCTGGCACCCTTTCTGTCCACGAGAACAAAATGTGTACATAACCCACACCAGCGGAATCCAGATTCTCGAAAATGATGAACTTGATGAACTTTTTTCCCCCAATACATGATTTATAAATGAATAACTTGATGAACTTTCAATTGGTTCCATCCCATTTGCATCATTTGGAGTCAAGAATTGAAGGATATTTCGCGCCACAGATGGACTGGTCAGACTGGTCAGACTGGATCTCCCCCATTTTTTAACGGTCCCAAAAGGTATCAAAAAGGAGCTACATTGATTCATGATTGATGGTCAGAAGCCCCTAATTTCCCATGAAATCTCCATGAAATCCCGTAGAATCCCATGAAAAATCACCATAAAACCCCATGAATTCCCCATGTCTTTGTTGAATTCCCATGGATTCCCATCGTGGCATCGCCAAGCAGCGCGATGAAGGCCGTGCTCAAGGAGCCCAGCAGCACGAAACTGGCCACCTATGGACAAAGTTATTCTTCAATTTCTATTGGGATTACTTAAAGATTAAGCATCAAACTATTCAAAACTAGTATGTTAGCTAAGAATCATCCAATCAGGAGATTGGTTTCTGCGATTTTTTTCGGTTAAAAGAGATGAAAACATGTGTGAAACACCAGCAAAATAGTATATTGTAGTACCCAAAATATACCATCATCCTGAAGTAGATAGAATGAGGAGGAATCTTCAAAGATCTTCCCATTTTAGTGACTCATTTCCTATAATGCGTTACCATCAGTTTCCCGTCTAAAATGGCCATTAAATTGGGGTATAGTCAATCTTGGGACTAACCCATAAAGGACGAAAACGAGGTAAAATCGCCCACCAAAACAAGCTGAAAGCGGTCGTCTTCGGAGGTTTCTATTCCCGAAACCAGGGGGAACTGTGGTTTCTATGGGTCAAAGCCAGCAAAATTCTGGATGTTGCCAGCAAGAGTCAGAGTTTTCACATGGTTGAATCAACAAGAATTGAGGGATATTGCTGTGGCTCCTGGTGTGCACAGCAAAATAGGTGGAATAGACTTCTTGTATCATAGAATGTTCACCCCTGGAGTCTTCTTGTATTATAGGTGTTGACTCATCCTTACTTGGGTAACTGGCATTTACAACATCAATTAGAAACTGAAAGTGCTGGAACCCAGATGGGATCTCACAAGATATCGGTATCTCGAACCGATTGGATGCTGCTGCTCAAAACCTGTGCAGGAACTTGTAAAGCTGAAGTTGTATGTCTTGCTCCCCAGTTGGTGGACCCGGAAGTCTTTCGCAGATTATTGAGCAATAAACCCCATCTGGTACATGATTCAATATCAATGATGAAACTATCCATCAAATCCCCGCAACCAATCCCCATCGATCCTATAGATTCCCACTGAATTCCCACTCAATCCCCATCAATCGTCACGAAAATTCTCATTAAATCCCCATTGAATCACCATTGAATCCCCTAAATCCCATAACGAAATCGCCGTGCCCAAGACACCGTTGTCTTCCAATAGATCACCCCTGCAGTGAAGTTTGGCTGGTCCTCCGCTGACAACCGCACTTTAACACGTGGATTTGTGTGGTACTCACCAACCGAATGTGAAGGAATTTACCTTAAACATTCGGGAATTAAAAGCAACACGTACTCACCAACCGAAAATGAGGGGGTTTATCTCAAAATGTTGGGAATTAAAACAACAATAATTTGGATATGATGGGGATCATACAATGGTGATTTTAGGGAGTTTGAATAACCAGTTTATGGGGATTTAAGCAACAGATCTGGGAGTAGAATGAGGATATGTTTAGTCAACTCGATATGGAGGATACTTCGATTTATGGCCATCTCAATGGCGAACATGATGATAAATCATGCCGTTTTTGGAGTGCGTACCCTATTTTCAGTCAAACCCAGTTGAAGTTGAAGGGATTAAATATATAATTGGCCTCAATTTGCAGATGCAGCCACTTTGAAACCTCTGAAATGGGATAATGATGGAAGGTGTGGCATGAAGTGGGGATTTAAGTGGCAGAACATAGGGATTTGACCAGCGAATATGGGGAGTCAATGCTGTCAAACAAACAAAAATGGTTGTTGAACTACCAAAATTGGTATGAAAATGGAAGGCACGCAATCAAGTGGGGACTTGAGCAGCACAAATTGGGCTATCACCAAGGAACATGGGGCACAGACGGACTGGCCACGGAATGGCTATGACTGGTCAGGGGAAGAATGAGGACATCATGGCATTACGATCCATGATGTGCAGGTCCAAACCAGAATTGATTGAACATACCCTGTGGGGTAATCAAACCTGGTAATAGAAAATCTATTCAAAAAAACAAGACCAACCAACGAACCCGAATGCAGATCACTCAAAAAAACACATCAACAAACAGGATGAAGAAGGATGGTCACATAAACAAACAACTATTATATAAAAAAATTGAGGTCACTTGATGCATACGTCGGCGGGAAGCTCTGCTACATGGGAAAAGTAAACATCGAAGAATGAAAAGCGCAATATCGGCAGCCGCAGTTATCTTTTTAGAGTGGGGAGTGGGGGGGTGTAAAGTGTGAAGTGAAGAGTGTTGAGTGTAAAGTGTAGAATGGAGTGTAAAGTGTAGAATGTGGAGTGTGAAGTGTGGAATTTAAAGAGTGGAGTGTACAGTGTAGAGTGTGGGGTGTGGAGTGTGAAGTGTGAATTGTAGTGTGTTGATTGTAGGGTGTAAAGTGTGGAGTCCTAAGTGGGAAGTGTCAAGTGTAAAGTGTAGAGTGCGAAGTGTGTAAAGTGTGACTTGTAAAGTGTAGAGTGTAACGTGTGTAGTGTAAAGTGTAGAGTGTAGAGTGTTAAGTGTAAAGTGTGAAATGTGACGTGTGGAGTGTCAACTGTGGAGTGTAAAGTGTAAAGTGTGAAGTGTGGAGTGTGGAGTGTAAAGTGTAGAGTGTGGGGTGTGGAGTGTGGAGTNGTGGAGTGTAAAGTGTAAAGTGTGAAGTGTGGAGTGTGGAGTGTAAAGTGTAGAGTGTGGGGTGTGGAGTGTGGAGTGTGAAGTGTGGAGTGTGGAGTGCGAAGTGTGGAGTGTAAAGTGTAGAGTGTGGGGTGTGGAGTGTGGAGTGTGAAGTGTAAAGTGCAAAGTGTGAAGTGTGGAGTGTGGAGTGTACAGTGTGGAGTGCAAAGTGTAGAACGTGGGGTGTGGAGTGTGGAGTGTGAAGTTTAGAGTGTGGGATGTGAAGCGTGGAGTGTGGTGTGCAAAAGGGCAAGTGTGAAGAGTAGAGTGTGAAGTGTAAAGTGTACAGTGTGAAGTGTAAAGTGTCAAGTGTGAAGCGTGGAGTATGGAGTGTAAAGTGTAGGGTGTGGGGTGTGGAGTGTAAAGTGTGGAGTGTTGAGTGTAAGGTGTAGAGTGGGATGTGTGAAGTGTGGAGTGTCAAGTGTGAAGTGTGTAGAGTGTAGCGTGTGGAGTTTAAAGTGTGAATTGTAGAGTGTGGATTGTAGAGTGTAAAATGTGAAGTGCCAAGTGTAAAGTGCAGTGTGTGAAGTGTAAAGTGTAGAGCGTGAAGTGCAAAGCGCAAAGTTAAAGTGTACAGCGTGGGGTGTGGAGTGTGGAGTGTAAAGTGTAGAGTATGGGGTGTGGAGTGTTGAGTGTAAAGTGTAGAGTGTGAAGTGTACAGTGTAGAGTGTGGAGTGTGAAGTGTAAAGTGTGAAGTGTGGAGTGTGGAGTGCACAGTGGGGAGTGTAAAGTGTAGAATGTGGGGTGTGGAGTGTGGAGTGTAAAGTGTCGAGTGTGGGGTGTGGAGTGTGGAGTGTTGAGTGTAAAGTGTAGAGTGTGGAGTGTGAAGTGTGGAGTGTGGAGTGTGAAGTCTGGAGTGTGAAGTGTGGAGTGTAAAGTGCTATAATCAGGTCAAGACTTCATGCCTAGAGGAAATAGACATTTTTTGGAGGTATTTGGGCGATTGGATAGCCAATTCATCCTGGCATCCTGCTTCTGACCTCCAAAAATGCTGGTAGATGGATTTTCATCTTCTCAGAATATTTTAAGACAACAAGTGTTCCATTCTCTCCAACCAACACAGACCCTGCCCACATTCAAATGCGGGGAAGAAGACTGTTTGAGAATTGTGATCAGGGTCAAACTCTTCACCAGGAGCATCATATTGCTAGGTTGATCTAAATTCTTTGCTCGGCAAACTGCCATTCTTCGTGGGAAAAAAATACCTTGGCAAAACTCTCTCAACTCCCTCGTTTTTCTTTCGCTGGGTTATGGATATGCACGTTTGTGCTGCTGGAACGCAGTCAAATTGCATGTGAATGGCAACTGTTTGAAGGATCTGGCAGAGAGCCAATTGCAGGCTCCTGTGAAACTGCAAAGGTGCTGTGTGGGCTATGTATGGGCCTCTGTTTCGCCACTGCTTTCTGAAAAAAAACTTTCGCGAATATTTTCTGCAAATTGAACCAAAAAATCCACCCCTGAATTGTGCTTGGGGGTGCAACTCCACTGCAAGTATATGGGTCTATTCAATCATTTTTTGTATTTGCCATTCACAATTCAGAAAGTTAGCATTTCACATAGAGACAAAGATATGATTAACCACTTCATCAAATATCTTGGGCAAAATTAAAATCTACTTTCGCGAGCTCAAGATAAAACTTCGCTGGGTCTCATGTTGTAACACTGGCGGCCTTTATGATGAACAATCCTTACAAGGGCCCTTAGATCGACTCCCTAATGTATTACATATTGTACATATAATATATATATATATACAATATGTGTATATATATATACATAAATTAATATATATATATATATAATTAACGCATATCCCCTACAAAATATCCCATATCCCCATATCCCGATAAAATGCCTATCCCCATATCCCCATAAAATGGCTGGTCTTATACCCCAGTGGCTAAAAAACAAATACCAAAAAACAATATCAAGACCTACCCAATGCCCAACTAAAAACTGGTAAAACCGACCCAAGCCCTTCCACAGTCATCCCCCATAGTGGGTTAAAGCAACATCACGCCTCCACTGGCGTGATGAAATCCCAAAGTCCGTCTCTGCAGCGGAGCAACAACTGCCGTTTGCCGTGGTGGTTCGTGGCCGGTTTCAACCCCGCAAAATTTGGGTTGGTAGATTCAGGTGCAGAACTAGGCTAAAATATATAGGATTCATGGTGGATATATCAAACTAGTTTTCCATTTTTCGTTGACCCATCTCCATGTGTAGAGTTTTCCGACCTATAGGCCATAGATGCGGCGTTGGAACTGGCCAAAGAGGTGCCGACAACTGGGAGAGTCGTGGTGGTTCTTCCGTGATGTGTTCATCACCAGGAATGGATGGTTCGATTCGCTGGTTCTGCTGGGGATGGGTATCATTTTACTTCATATAAATCCCAAAAAATCCGGGTGCTCAGATATCTTTAGGGTGACAAGGGTACTGAACTCGGTGAACTAATCAAAGGAAGTTTAGAAGTCAAACTTTTGACAATATGGACAGATGGAAAAGCACAGCCAGGAAGAAAGTCAGAAGATGAGAAAGTCAGAAGAGAAAAGATGAGACAGGGAGAAGATGCAGGTGCGCGAAAAGGTTGGGAAGTCGCGAAACACTGTGTTTTTCCAATGTTTTTGTGGCTCCGGAGGGGCGACAAGTAGGCTCGCTAAAGCGGCGGGTGCGGAGACATCTGCGCAGATGAGAGATCAAAAATTGCACGCCGTTGTGGCGCGAAGCACATTTTGAAGTCAAAAGTGTCAAAACACACCATGTTCGGACCACTTTTGGAAGTTGAGATGCGGGAAAAGTGCACGGCGTTGTGGCGCGAAGCACATTTCGAAGTAAAAAGTGTTAAAAACTGTGGGGTTCGGAGCACTTTTGGAAGTTGTGATGTCGAAAAAGTGCACGCCGCTGTGGCGCGAAGCACATTTGGAAGTGAAAAGTGGCAAAACACAGCATTCTCGGAGCACTTTTGCAAATTGCGATGTCCAAAAAGTGCACGGCGCTGTGGCGCGAAGCACATTTGGAAGTGAAAAGTGGCAAAACACAGCATTCTCGGAGCACTTTTGCAAGTTGCGATGTCCATTCTCGGAGCACTTTTGCAAGTTGCGATGTCCAAAAAGTGCACGGCGCTGTGGCGCGAAGCACATTTCAAAGTAAAAATGCCAAACACACCACATGTTCAGACCACTTTTGGATGTTCAGACGTTATTTTGTGTGGCAGTCGCAATGGATTCGGCACCTTGTCAAAAGTGAGGTAAACGTGTGGGTTTTGTAGCATTTTCAAAAACGATGGCAGGCGTGGGACATTTGAAGAGGATCTGCAAAGATGCATTTTTCGTGGCAGGCGCAATACAAGAGATGCATCAAGCAGAGATGTGAAGAGGTCAGGGCGCTGCTTTCCTGAGAGCGCGTGCATTTTGGAACATTAGATCTTCAGGTTTGTCAAAGTCATTTTGCGTGACAGGCGCAGCACTTCGTATGACCTGGCGTCACCTTTTCGTGGCAGGCGCAATACTTTAGAGACGTGGCATGTAAAAATCCCAAAACGCATTGGCACGAGGCCGTCAGCTGCACACTCAACTTTCCATTCTTGCAGGAAGCCTCGCAGAATTGCTTCGTTTTTGATGGTGCCAACTTGGAAAGCGGAGGAAGCCCCGCAGAATTGCAACTACAACAACTACAATTGCAACTACTACAACTACAACAACTACAGCCACTACAACTACAACTACAACAACTACAACTACAACAACAACTACAACTACAACTTTAACTACATGACAACTACAACTACAACTACAAGTACTACAACTACAACAACTACAACTACTACAACTTCAACTTCAACTACATGACAACTACAACTACAACTACTACAACTACTACTACTACAACAACAACAACAACAACTACTACTACTACTGCTGCTGCTACTACTACTACTACTACAACTACAACTTCAACTACAACTTCAACTACATGACAACTACAACTACAACCACAACTACATCTACAACTACAACCACAACTACAACTACACTACATTACAACTACACTGCGCTGCCTCCAACCACTTGTCGGTTTTGAAACTTCCGCCACCTACAAAAATAAACTCTGCTTGGACAGGAACCAGATTCATTTCTTGCCGGCTGAGCCATATTTTGCATATTTACAATACATATTTCACATTGGTTTTATTCTTGAATATCTGAGCAAAGCAAACGGCCACGATGCAACCGACATGGGCGGTGCAAAAACGGAGTCTGAAGGACTGGATCGCAGAAATTCAGGAAGCTCCTGCAACTAGGGCTTTCATCCAGCAGTTGTTCAAATCCATCATTGATCAAACCCAGCTATGAAAAATCGGTTGACAAAGGCAAAGACAGATTTCCTTCAACTTCTTCAAGTTAAGTTCCCAAAGTTGCAGTTGAGTAGTTGGAAACACAATTATCTTCAACCATCATACATCTTAGCCATGTCAGTATCGTCGCCAAGGACTGACATGCCTGTGCATCTATGGTAGTGCTGGAACTCCCCTGAGTGTATTAGGGTATGTTCCATCATTGAAGATACATGATACAAACCACAAGCATATTGGAGATAGCACACACTTTTCGAAAGCAGTTATTTTGTTCTGCCTATGAGACCACCACGGCATATATGGAACCATGGATTGTAATTGTAATGATACCCTTTGTAGTGGATGGCGACTCTTTGGATCCACAACCGCTACCCTGAACATGATGATTGTTGGGGCACTCTGAGTGGGCATCTCTAAATGAAAACTCCTCCCGGATGATGAGCCGCTACATTTTACGGTGTCTCACGACATCCAGCCACTGGACTGTGCGAAGTCCAGGTATCTGGCCTAAGTTTCGAATGCTTGCCACGCTGACAAAAGAGAATCCGCACATCAAATCCATACGCCAAAAATAGAATACTGGCCGCTTCATCCCTTCAACCTAGGATCAAGAAAACACCAATGCTTATTTTCGGAGTCCTTAAAGGACTAATATAATTTCAATGGATGTGATAAACCCAGTTCCATTAACCTCCCATCTTTTTAGGTGAACTTGGCCATTGGTCATTTTACATCAACTCCGATTTTCTGAAACATCTCCGAAAAAATTGACTATCATTCTCTGGGGACACTGAAATGGTCAAGTTCGGTCCCTTGCGCCAGCTGTGGGGTGATGAGGAATGGAGTACTGCCCTGATTTTCACGCCAAAATAGCTGGGAGGGCGGAGACGAGGTGAGGGATGGGGGCGGTTGGGCTCATCTAATCTGGCTCCGCACCTGACGATCTGGATGTGCTCCTCTCCCTGCGGAAAATGCAGAAAGCAACGTCATCGACAAAACTGTTTGATTGATTTTGTTACACATCTCTACACTATCTGCACTATATATGAATGCATTGATGTATGTATTTACATGTGTGTACCAAATTACAATTTTCTCTCGCGTCCCATCTTCTGCCTCATTAGGGATCGGACAGCATGGTAGGCACATGAAGAAGGCCTGGAAGCCAAAGTCGCCGCAAATCATCCGACGAGCAATGTGGTGCGCGAGAAACTGCAAGTACAGACTTCCAAGGTTCACAGAAAGATCAAAAAACGTCTTTAACATGACAAACACCATGAACACGGGGTGCAGAAATCCACCGAAACACTGTGGGGCGTGAAGTGTGAAGTGTGGAGTGTTGAGTGTACGGTGTAGAGTGTGAAGCGTGAAGTGTGGAGTGTCAAGTGTGAAGTGTAAAGTGTAGAGTGCAGAGTGTGAAGTGTAAAGTGTGAAGTGTGGAGTGTGGAGTGTGGAGTGTGAAGTGTAGAGTGTGGGGGGGGCGGAGTGTTGAGTGTAAAGTGTAGAGTGTGGATTGCAGAGTGTAAAGTGCGAAGTGTCAAGTGTAAAGTGTAGTGTGTGAAGTGTAGAGTGTAGAGTGTGAAGTGTAAAGTGTGGAGTGTAGAGTTTAGAGTGTGGGGTGTGAAGTGTGGAGTGTGGAGTGTAAAGTGTGGGAGTGTAAAGTGTACAGTGTGGGGTGTGGAGTGTGGAGTGTGAAGTGTAAAGTGTAAAGTGCGATGTGTTCATTGTGGAGTGTAAAGTGTAGAGTGTCGGGTGTGGAGTGTAAAGTGTGGAGTGTTGAGTGTGGAGTGTGAAGTTTGGAGTGTCAAGTGCGGAGTGTAAAGTGTAGAGTGTGGGGAGGTTGAAATGTCACAAAATGCCACACCTGCCACGCAAAACAACGGTTCGACACGTTTGAAACGTCCAAAACATGATCACTTTTGCAGCTTCCCCCATAGACACGGCCATACGCAGCCATCCAGACAATTGGATGGAACATGTTGAAATGTCACAAAATGCCACACCTGCCACACGAAACAACGTTTCGACACGTTTGAAACGTCAAAAACGTCATGACTTTTGCAGCTTCCCCCATAGACAACGACGGTTCGACACTCCAAAACATCATCACTTTTGCAGCTTCCCCCATAGACAACGACGTTTCGACAGCCACCTGCCGCGAACACAGCCCAACCCCCAGACCCCCAAGGTAAAACGAGAACCCTTTGCTACGCATTCGGGAAAAAACAAAAGAACACGGTTTTCCTTTGATGAGCTAGCTATGAGTCAAAGCCCTGGCACCCTTGTGTGCTCCAATATAACTGGTAAATGGATGTTCATTCCCAAAAAATATGGTAAAACCTTCATTAAATCCACATTAAGCTGCCACTAAAGTCGCACTAAAGTCCCATCAACCTATTCCCATGGGAAGGTTTCCTGCCAGTTCTGCCACCCCTTGCGCCCAGTAGAGAGGCGCGGCCAGGGGGTCAGGGTCGCCCCAGTTTTGCTGGTGAAATCCTCCGTTGTGTTGACAAACCTCCTATCTGCACGCTTGACAAAACAGATAGATATCGAGATATAGAGATAGAGATAGGGATAAAGATATAGACATAGGTAGATTGATAGATACGTCAAAAACCAAAAAGAGGGGTTGTTGTCATATCGAATTGTATGCCATATCCAACCACATCCCAGTCTATCCTATGATATCCCATTATATCCAATTACAGCATATCCCTTTGATTTTCTTGGTTTTATCTTCTGATTCTTTGGGGAAAATCCACCAACAATTCCACTTCCACATCTTCCACTGGGTTTTCGTGCCTGTGTCCGCAGCGTGGAGTAAAATTTTCCTCCAGGTACGTAGGACCCATCCTAAGAATCTCCAGCCGCTCTTTCGGGGTTCGAGCAACTCGGTGACGGGCTTTGCTAGGGATCTTTGGATTTGCGTATATAACAAAGAATAAAATGAGACGTTCCTACTTGGTTGATGTTCAACCTAAAACCTAAAATTTAGGTCTTTAGCTTCTATTCATTTCAGGTCTTTACCAAAATATGTCAGATACAGTGTTCCCAACTACGGGTCAACACGAGTATATCATCTGGATGGAACAGCACCCTTGGAAAATATCCATTTTCAAGGCATGTTGGATCGTAGTCCTGCGTTGAGGGAGGAAAATGGCAAACAGTTGAAACCAACCACCAAATGGGGGTTTCCTAAAATGGGGATACCCCAAAATGGATGGTTTATAATGGAAAATCCTATTAAAATGGATGATTTGGGGGTACCCCTATTTTAGGAAATCTCCAAATATGAAATGATAGACCCAATATGACCCAATACTAGTAACTTGATAGAAACCTTGAAATGTGAAGTAGAACCCCCGTTTGGTTCCAGCTGGGGTTGGAAGATCACTTTTCTGGTGGTCAAGTGCCGAAGTATGGATTCAACACATTGCCCCGGGCTGTTGCAGAAAAACATGGTGGATGTGTGGAGGATTTTCCTGGTGACAAGTAGGGGGTACAATGAGAAAAGGAATAACGGTGATAAATAGATTGATATATTGGATTATATTGGATGATCCTTTTTTTCAGAGGATTTATATAATCATATTTTTCCGCAACTAATGGTGGATAGTGAGGCGGTTTCTAATGCCAACCCATGCAGGTAGGCTTTTAGCGCTTACTGGGACTGTAATACTGTCTCATTGTACTGTTCGATAAGTGAACATTCCTATTCTTAAGCCCCAATGAGCCAGACGAACCTCCTTGTGTTAACCCATCAACAGAGGTATGTTGCAAAACCCTCTGTCCTCCCTTAATACTGGCTGGTTGGTAGGATTTCTCATACAGTAGTGGATTGTGATAATCCCCCAAATATATGTATATATAATGTTGACCTATGATTAATAAACTACCCCTAAATAAAGCTAACCCACTGCCCAAACTAGATAATAAACTACCCCAGAGTAAAGCTAACACACCGCCGTCCTCCAATTTTCTTAAAAAAAATGACCTGGAATTCTGATTGCCCCTATATAAAGTTATTGAATATCCCCAGAAAGATGCTTGACACTTTGGGTGCACCAAAAAAACAAAATAACGATAACCCCCATATAAAGTTGTCACCTTGCAAGCAAGTAGGGTTATACGGTAGGCTTTATTCATCAAAACTCTAATTATGTTTTGAAGACTAAAAATCAATCAAAAGCAAAAATAATTAAAGCCTCCATTTATATCTTCGATAAAGAATTTGCAAGACTATATCGAAGATTAAAGTCAATCGTATGCACTTTTAAAAATCTGAAATCTCCATCAATGATCACCTCCAAATAGAGCTAGTGTTTGCCTCCCTTGTGGATGTGGCTACCCTGAAGAATTGTCACCCCGAAAGCTGATCTTCAGCCCCTCTGTGCACCTGAAGCCTCAACAAAGCTATCGCTTGACTGTCTAGATGGAGAAAACATCACAAATTAATGGTCACCCGTAAATAGATCTACTGCTTGTCTTTCTTTTTTGAGTTTTCCTGGTGCCCTGTCCTGAATAGTGACGGTCCTTGAATAAAGTTAAGTCTTGCCCCCCGATGGTGGATTCAAAACTATGGAATCTTAAATAATGACCTCCCCTGAATAAAGCTACCGCTTGATTGAACGGATGGATGTATTCGATAAAGAAGTGGCAATACTATATCGAAGACATAAATCATTCGAGTTTTTTTCCAAAAGTCTATTTCGAGACACAGTGGGGGGATTATTAATCAGAGGTCAACCTTAAATATACATAATAGCATTACCCCATCTAATAATCAACCAACAGGCATTTTGAACACTGCACCTTCAACATGGTTACACCGTATATACCCGTAAAAGCCACCTCTGACCTGCACCTCCAAGCAATGTTATATCTCCCATTTGTCCATTGTATATCCTATTTATCACCAGCAAAATCCTCCATGTCTCCACCATTTTCTCAAGAAATGACAATGAATCATGACATTTATCACCATTTAATCTTCCATTATCATCATGAATCTTCCACCATTATTGTCATTCTGGTGACTACTAATTATTGGATCATTCAGTGGTATTAATAGTATATCCCACCAGTTGTTAGTAATCCACGATTGGATCATTATGGTGATGATTGGTGAATAGTGATTAGTAATCCACCAGTATTATCATTATTGATCACCATTCATCAGTATTACCATTTAATCACTAATAATTGGATCATTATAAATCATTATCACGCGCCACTATGATAAATGGAGGATCAAGCCAAGATTCATTATGATTAATTAGTCCAAGATATTGATTAATCATTACTAATCATAATCAAGATTAACCATTAATTAGTCCTCCATTAATTAGTCCTCCAAGATTAAGTCCTCCATTAATTACTCCATTAACTATTATTCTCATTCACCAAGATTAATCAGGCTTCCATTGATCCTCCATTCATCCACCATTTATCGCCACCTCCACCAAGGATCCATGTAGCGGATCTGCATGGTGAAGACCACCCACACCTACGGGTGTGGAACATCGGTGTACTGCGTGGCGCAATCCCCTGCTTTTGCCGTGAGGGATAAGCAGAAAAAACAAAGATGATCCAAGTATGAACATGAACAAAAAATATTTATCATAATCGAGAGAAGTGAGAGTTACCACCAAGAGTTTGGCCTAAGGGGTCATGTTCGAACACAAAATCATCACCAGACCATTAACCTGCCCAAGTTGACCCCCGGGTAGTAGGACTTTGCTATCAGAAGCATCAGCGCTGCTCAGCAGAAATCTGATGCGGAAAATCATGTCGCAGGTGAAGAATCCATGGAGTAAACCTCTGGTGAACCGCCGGTTTCCACATCAATCTAGCTGGTAAATGGATGTTGATCCCCAATTAATACCAGGAAAACCGATGAAACTCATAACTTTGCACTCGTAATTCACATATCTTTCACAGGACCATGACCTCTTGCGAGATCTGCCGGCGGATGCCCGCTCCACCCGGCCTGCCCCAAGCATCCAATCATGGAGGTGTAGGACAGAATCTGAGCGCAGAACCCTTGGATCATTGGATACTAAGAGTGGAATCTAGAGGGATTTTTCTGGGACCCCCAATCATGGGACCCCCCTTCTACTACTCCTGCACTACTTCCAGGAACACCAATAGTGTGGGATGATGGGAATGATGATCCCATCAGCCGAACCCTACAAATTCCAGATTGGCTTGTTAGATAGGGGTGACACCAAGTATGGCTTAGCTGGTGTGTCAACACACATGCGAGGCTTCCGTAGCGCCACAGTCCGAGTCCTTCTGCTGTTCTGAGGGTCGAACATCTAGAAGAGCATATTCATTTTACATACATCAGCAGTCAACCAACCTGGTTTTTATCGGTCGTATCCCCAATTTTCCTTGCTGAATCCTTTTCTTTGCCGGTTCATCCAATGTTTGTTGCTTAAATCCTACTTCTTGCTCAAATCCCCAGTTCTGCTGTTTAGATACCATTTCCGCAGCTTATATCTCCGAATTTGCTTGTCCCGCACATTGGCTCCCTACTTGGCTCCCTACGCGAAGTTGCTTCTGCATGCACAAGGGAATCAGCACGAAGAACGTCATCAGCAGCAAAGCAGCCTTCATGGTCGTGCGTATGTCACTGGGTTTGTCTGAAAATGAGGGATTTCACCCCGCACTTCATGGCCAATTTCATAGGGAAAATGGTGATAAACCATTGGGTTTAGGAGTACCCTAGTTTCACACAAACCCTGGTGTTTTTTTTTCATCTTTTGTTACGACCAATGGGGAGGTTGGATTTGAGCCACAAATTCCAGATTTCACCAAAAGTCTGAACCGAAAGGAACCAGGAGTTGTATGAACACTAGAAATTACAAAATATTGTTTGACAAACACGTGTTTATCAAACCGGCAGGCAAGCAAAACCAAATGCCAACAAGAAAAGTGGATGTGATCGACGAATAACTGCATTCTAATGCATTTTATGCAACAAAGATGGAGATTCCATTCCTGGAAATGGCGACAGTCCACGATCAACAAATACATACATATACAACATCAGAAGTCATTTGGGTATGGGTCAATACGTGGTATATGGGGTATGATCATCCATCCCATGGGAATCCTTATAATGGGTCAAAGAAGCAGGATTGAATGGATTGAGACCATCCCCTAATATGGGCAATTTCTCAAACTTGGGCACCCCCAAAATAGTGGATGACCTGCCACTAGAAATGCGCAAAAGAAATGTCTTTATAGCTTGACCGAAATCCACATAGTCATGGAGATTCCCCATTCAAGAAGTGGTGATGTGTAACCTCTGGTAATTCAGCCCGGCAATGATAATAAATGTGATCTGTAATTTTGGTGGATTTTCCAGCAAGCCAGGTTAGATATCTGTACGAGAAGATATTCCAGGTGTTCCATTTAGGTTTTCTGGAACATGCAAATAATGCAACCACGGGAAAATCCAGGCCTACTTTCTGGTAATCAAGTATGATGACTCTGGAGGGTAAACATCCCAATAGTCAGAATCATCCCAATTAATCATATGATATACATATTGATAAATATATATATATATATATAATTGGAACAATAATCCCAATATTCCAATGATTTGTGTTCGTTCTATGATTGGTTTTCCAGGCTATCGAATCCACCAACCACCCCACACGTCACGCCAGGTCTCGCCTGCGATGTGGCCATGATCCCCTGCACACCACAGAAACGCCTCGGCGGGCGTCCAAGATGTCCAACTACCAGTCAAGAAGATGGTTAAAATATGGAGGTTTTAATGGAATTATGGGAAAATGGGAAAATCACCATTTTTATGGGAAACACCTGTGGATATTAATGGGAAACACCATTTTTATGGAAAATAATATTATCACCTGTCAATGGAATTCAATGGAGGTTTCTAGCTGGGAAAATCATCTATAAATGGGATATTCATGGAATTTACCCTCTGGCAAACATACAAAAAACGATGGAACATCACCATTTTCATTGGGAAAATCCACTCTAAAATGGCAATTTTCAATAGCTACGTTAGATTGCCAGAGGGTAAATATTGGAATGTGGTGTATCACTATGTGGATCTTAATATGTCTTAACCATCGAAAAATTGATAAAAATAAGCTTGTCCCATTCCATAATGTTGCCAGTAAGTCGGGTATATCCCATTCTCTTCCAGTTGTTTGGGGGAAATATCTCCAACCATCCGCGGATCAGTGCAAAAATTCTGGATACCCTGCAAGATTCATGCGATTCTTAGCTTCTTTGGTCAAGATATCCCCATCAAAATCGCCACGGCACAGGATGCGCGCAAAGGACTCGCTGATCACGATAGCGAAGGCCAAGCACCTCAGGATGTGTATCGGTTGACTTTACCCAGCAAAAACCCAAGAATATGGTGATTTTGATGGTGATTTTGATGGTCATGCAATGGAGATATAATCAGGATGTAGTGGAACATTTTCACTAAGTTCATATGTGCCGTGAAATGGGTATATGGTGTATGGTCATCCATCCCATGCCATGGGAATCCTTACAATGGGTATATAAAACCCTATCAAAATGGACTGATGACCATTCCCCATTACGGGTTTGTAACTCCATCTTTTTAACAACCTACTACCCTATTATCATCACTATCATTGTTGGGTTGTTTTTGTCTATTGAGCATTGGTCAAAACCCTGGTACCCTGGGTGTTCACACCAAACCAGGTTGGATTTGTGGATGTTCATCTCCGCATAATCTGCAGTGATAACACCAGTTGTTGTTACAGAAAAAAAAAATGAGTTTGTCTGTAAGTATCAACATGGGGGCTTAACCACTCAAAATTGGGTTTTACCATAAATTTACAAGGACACAATGGTGATATAATCATGATAGAATGATGATGTAATGTTGATATCATGGTGATAGAATGGTGAGGTAATGGTGGTAAAATGATGATATAATGCTGGTATAATGGTGATTCTACCTCATTGTTGTAATTGACACTTATAGTCATAGTTTCTTGCAATCAACCCCAGGTTTACTGTATACAGTATATTGATACAGTATATTGTTATGTAGTTTGACAGTCAGCTCGGTTTCTTCAGTCATATACCAACGTAACCCCGGTCACCGGGCACAATGAAGCCAACTCCACGTCGGAATCGCGGCATGGGGTCGGTATACTAATCCCTTCCCCTAACGTTAACCCATTTTTGCCTCCCAAATATGTGTAAATCCGCAAAAGGGTGGTGCCCCCTAGCTAAGTTGGTGTATAGCTCCAATCACCTGGGTATATGGCAGATATATCTATAGTTCATGGGGATTATAAACCAACTTATAACTGGGGGGGCACCACCCCGTACTGAACCATGGTTCCTGGGGTGTTGAATAGGGGGAGTCTTCGGATCCTAGAAATTGGATGTGCGTGACGCAGGAATCGCAAGTGGATCAGTACCCAACGATTGAACTGGGAATATGTTCCATAAATCTGGGTAAATCATCAAATTTCACTAACCTGAAATAAGGCATAATAAAGCTATATTCGGATAGTTACCCCAATCCTAACCATTATTCCAGTGAGGGAAGATAGTGAGGTCGTTAGAATTTACCCAGATAAATAAACTGGGTGAACTAGCCATGGTGATGAACCACTTACGATTCCAGTGATGAGCATCCAAGGTTCCATGATTTTAGCCAGTTGCAACATATGTGGAATGACCCTCCGGGACTACCCTTGACAAACGCTGGTCAGGTCTAGTATCCCTTGTCCACAGATGTTCTGAGAATTCCCAAATCAGACACAGGTTTCTCTGAAAGTTTGGTACCCTCTTCCTTTATGGGTGTGTCTGGAAGTGGAGCATTCTCCGCAAATGGCTATTTCGAGAGGAAAAAATATGACGATCCATAGGATTTTGCGGTAATTAATCTATTTTCAGACAAACTCATATATTATCCTATATTAAGATTCTCATTTGGGGGTATATCAACTTCAGACACACTCACATGTTAGCCCTTTTTGGGCATGCTCCCAACAAATTACACCATCATTTTGCAGGCCTTCGTCAACGAGGTCGCGACACAATGGCTGCCCGCATGGCGGGTTCATGTTCAAGGTTTTGTCCCAACCCCCAAGACAGAGGGTAAATCTGCTAGTAACGATGACGATCACCCATTTGCCCCCCCTTGCGGCCATCATTTATCAATAGATTGTTGGTTAAATTGCACCGTCTCACGTCAAGCCACGTGAAGATCGTTTTCACGAAGAGGACAACTGCCATGCCTTCAGGATCCACAAAAATCGAGGCAGACAAGGGGAAACGATGCCGTGATGTTGCCTTGAAATTGCATGTTCGCCATATAGCATACAAATGGGGATTTCACCAAGAAAAACAGGGGATTTAACCAACCAAACTAGGGGATTTTATGGGATAGAATGGGATATATCATCAGCTTGATAGTGCATACAAATGGGGGATTTACAAAATTGGAACTCATCCGGCTTAGTATCAGTGGAACCTTCAATCATCCAGTTTGGGGCGTTCACAATGTTGACCCATAGCCACACACGGCAATCTGAAAACGGAGGAGATTGATACCCAAAAGTGTGGATTTCAATTTATGTGGCTCTGTGAAAATCTGAACGGGCCAGTCACAAAAATCGGAAGGGGCTAGCAAGCTGGCAAAATGGGATTGTCGAACCAACATCATTAAATGAAATGTGGTTGATTCTGAAAGAATGATGGCATCCTGAAAGTAGTGCGCCCAAGTATGCAGGATTATGCAGGATAGCGGTTGGCGGGATTCTTACTATCCGTGTTCGTATAGTAACCCCCCAAAACGATAGAAAAACACATTGATCACTGTGTTAGTAATTTTTTATTGTTCTATCTTTTTGGGGATTGCGATAGTGATGAATCCTCTGCAAATAGCTGCACAGCCAAACATGGCTAACCTTAGATACCCCGAAAAAGAACGCCTCGACCCACAAATCCCATTGCCCGTCCATCAATGTGTGAACACAACTTTGATATGTTTGGCAAAATGATATTTTATCACAGATTTCAACAATCCGGAATAAACAATTGGTTGCAATGATTTCCCCAACTACTCTACAACCAAAAAAAAGACGCCAAGTTCGGTCATTTAGGCATGATCCCCCGAATCCTAACCGTTATTTATGTCATGGCATCGCGACATCCATGTTGATGTGTCTGAACATGGGGGATACTTCGGGGGACTCCATTTTAGGCAATGTATAAACGGGAAAATGAAGCTCTAAAGGATACATTTTGGTTGATTTCCATGAAAATTGAGAGATTTCCATGAAATTTGGGGGATGTCCATGAATTTCCTCTAAATCAAACCATTAAACCCTAAAAAATTGCGTGTCGCGAGAGTTTTGCCAAGGAACTCTGTGCCAACCAAGGATCTGCTACTTTGGCACAGCAATCTTTGTGGCTTCGCTCACCTGTCAAGAATGGTGGCATCAGACACTAGACAGGGATTAAACCAGCAAAAATGTGAGCTCAAATCTCAACCAACAAATGTTACAATCAATGAGCTGTTTTCCGGGAAAATCTACAAGAACTTGGTTGCTGAATACCCTGAATAAAGAAGGAAACCGGGTTCCCTCTAGATTGTCCCATCATCTAATTCTGGAATTCTGGAATGGGTGGCATTTTTTTGTTGCAGTGCAAAAGCATCCAAACTATTGATGATGCTTGGTGTTGAATTCCATCAAATCTACTGATGAACTGTTAGCAGAATGGTTAGTCAAGTTGAAGGCTCAACCATCCAATCTATCCATTCAATCTGAGCCCTGGTTTCAACCCATCCCCAAAGAACGGAACCATTGGGGATGGTCGTCCTACATGAATATCTAAAGATATTGGAAACCACCAAGATAGTCAAGTCGGTTTATGACTCGGTTAGCGAACGAGTTCATGGGGTGGTTCACTTAACCAACGAACATTACTGACGGCTGGGGACCACCTTGTAGGAGGACTTCAGCGGATCAGTGATCAGTGCTGTCATCCCCAGATGCTGCCGGAGTTCCAAACTGAATTGAGGGAAGAAAACCTACAAAACCTTGTGAAAATTGGGGTTTTACCATCAAAAATGGTGGTGAATATATAGTTGATCTACAGTTAGTTAAGTTGGTTTATAGATAATATGACTACTGGGTTTATGGTATATACAGTAGATATTGATCAAACTAGTTGGGGATTCGAAACCAACAAGCTCCCAGCTGGTTGATGGGATTAAGGATTCTCATACTTCAATAGATTGTTTACGATTTATCCAACCGAACTGGTTGGGGTTTCACGAACTGCTTGGATGAGAGCAGGGGTCCCATGTTGGATTGGTATCATTTTGTTGTACATCTATGCCAACCTGGCAACGCCGAAGCGAGGGGTTAAGACACAGGACTCCACAAGAGAACGTCTGGATGTGGTCTCCAGACCTAGTGTAAGGATGTTTGCACTCGACGTTCACCAAGAAGTCATCTGCAGCAGACTGAATGTAAAATTCAAAATCGCACTAGCCCTCACCGGTACGGAGTGGCTTGAAGCCCAAAAAATGGGTACAGTGCTCAAAACCGGCAGAGCCGTAAGGTGAGGCGCAGCAATGACAGCTTGTTTCAACCGACCAAGCGTCAGCCAGCTGAAGTCACCGCAAGCAACCAACTTGGCGAAGCTCAGGATCATGCTGAACAGAATGAACAGGCATATCATATGTAGAGAGCTGCTCCTTTGCTGCAGAGCCCAATTGCTCCGCCCCGAACACACAGCGATGGAGGTCTGCAGCAACTTTTCAATGTTGGATTTGATGATTTGTCCATTTCCCCTCCTCAAAAACAACATCTACCCTCCGGTGTCATCAAACATGGCAAGCTGGGAAATGACTGCACTAAATGGAAGTTTTAGTTGGCAAAATTGTCGAACTAGTGGGGAATTTCCCAGCAAGCCATGGAGCTGCTTACCAGAGGGTATATGGAAATCCATTGTTATTCCTAATCCATTTTTTCCTCTTATATCCCTACTATGTACACATTACATATCCCTATGATACCTCCGAAAGTGGTTGATACCCCTTAGCAATTGAAAACATTTATGAACGCACAAATTGGGAATATAACCTGTCTGGATTGCTTCAATCCCCAATTAACTTGTTGCTTGGAACCCCCTTGTTGGGTCGTTTCGTCCGGAATTTTCACCCAGATCTTCATCGTCAAACCAGCCTGTGACGTGGCAAATGCGACCCATTAAGGAGAAGGTGTAGCCCATCAGCGCTGCAAAGAAGACGGTCATAAGACTACCCGCCTCGGACGATAGTTGGAAGATGTTGGAACCCTGGGATCATTCTCCAGGAGATCAAGAAATAGCAACAGTTTCCCAGCTTTGCGTATGATGGAAATACCGACTCTAAATATATATATACACATAAATACATACATACATACATACATACATACATACATACATACATACATACATACATACATACATACATACATACATACATACATACA